>APFE030637624.1:143284-167204 GCA_000404065.3 Pinus taeda
TTCCAATGGGTTTCCTTCCAGCCGGCAACTCCACCAGATCCCAAGCCTCATTTTTGTGCAAAGATGTCATTTCATCAACCATGGCCTCTTTCCAGAGTTTGTCATCCTCTGAATCTACTGCTTCCTTCACAGTTCTGGGATCATCATAAGTAATAGATAAAGCAAAATTTGAACAGAAAGCAGATGGACTATACCTTTCTCGCTGCCTTCTTTCTCACACCCGGAGTTTGTGGCTCTTCATCTTCTGATTCCTCTTTTGTTGTAGAGTCTGATTCTTCCTCCTTAAGCTCAAACTCTATCTTCTCAAGTTCCTTTGATGGGACTTCATGTTTAATAACATCTTTCACCTCTCTGAACACCACATCTTGGCTATACACAACCTTCCTTGTTACTGGGTTCCAAATTTTATAACCCTTTAAACCATCCTTATACCCAATAAAGATGCACTTTTCAGATTTATTATCCAACATTTTTCTTTTCTCCTTTGGAACATGTACATATGCATCACATCCAAATACCCTCAGATGTGAAAGAGAGGGTTTCTTATCAGTCCATACCTCTTGTGGAGTCTTATCCTCCAATGTTGATGAAGGTGATCTATTAACCAAGTAACATGTTGTCTCCACTGCCTCTTCCCAAAATTCTTGTCCTAACTAGACACCACTGAGCATGTTTCTTACCCTTTCCATCAACGTCTTGTTCATTCTTTCTAAATCTCCATTTTTCTCAGGAGTGTATGGAGCAGTCTTCTTCTGTGCTATACCACACTTCTTATAGAATTCTTCAAATTCCTTCTTGCAAAACTCTCCATCGTTATTTGTCCTCGACACCTTTATCTTCTTCTTTGCCTAGTTTTCCACCAGAGCCTTAAATTCTTTAAACCTATCAAAGACTTCAAATTTCTTATTGAGGAAATATATTCATGTATTCTTTCATAATTCATCTATAAATGATACATAGTACACAGAATTACCCAGTGATGGAACCTTTAGAGATCAAAACACATCACTATGCACAAGCTCTAATATATGTTTCGCCCTTCATATGAGGTGGTTTTCACCTCTACAGAAGGTGCATCATCAGATCCCTTTCCTTTGTCAGGAGCTTTAGATTTACAATCCCTTTTGTAGTGCCCTTCCTTTCCGCATTTCCAACACACTTTTACTGGTTTTCTGAGAGATTTAGATCTCCCTCTAGATTTAGATATGCCACTCAATGACTTATTTTTATTTCTATTTTGGGACCGCCCCCGTACAGATAAGGCATCACCAATTTGACTCTCCATATTTTTCTGTATCATCTCCTCTGTCAGTAAGGATGAGACTATTTCATCAAACTGCAAGGCATTTGCATTGCTACTTATCGCAATAACCAGACTATCCCATGAATCTCGTAGAGAACACAACAAACTGATGCACTTATCTTCATCTGAAATTTTAATATCAACAGATAATAACTGACTTACCATAGCAATAAATGTGTTTAGATGCTTTATCACCGAGTCTCCATCTTTCATCCTCAGGTTATACATTTTTTTCCATAGGAACATTTTATTCACCAGAGAATTAGATTGGTACAAATTCCCTAACTTGTCCCACAAAGCCTTAGCCATAACTTCCCCTGATACATTTAGCAATACTGAATCTGAGACACACAATCGTATTGTGATATTTGCCTTTCAATCCAACTTCTTTCATTCTTAATTGGACATTCCCATTGGTTTAGTACCTAGATCTATTGCGATCCACTAATCTTTATCTACCAACATATCCTACATCTTATGTTTCCACAACTCAAAACTCTGACCATTAAATTTCTCGATCTCTATCTTTACACTACTCGGCGTCTTCTTTCACCACTAGAGTCGATCCCTTAGATCTCCCATTGAGCAAGGTCTACCACAGGCCCGAGAAAAACCCCTCGGCAACAACGGTGTCCCCTTGAAGCCCAAACACCTCTAATACCAAATGTAGGTTTTAACCCCGTACAAAAATTACCTACATACAAATTATAAAACACAAAAAATAGACAATGTGAGAGCATAACACATAAAACACATATACATAGAGATTTTCCCCTGGATCCCGAAATCGGGGCTACCAGCTTGATTTTTCATTATGTTCCCTTCAATGTTACAATACATATATATACATGTTGAAGCATCCAATACCATGGATAGAAAACCATCACGCCCAAAACCATGTGCAAAAATCATGCCCAAAACCATAGGTAGTTCTGCCCACCTAATATAAGGTCCATAAACCTCTCAAACCCCCTGTGACCCCCCTGTTGTGCAATCAGTGAACCAAAAGGGGGGCTTCACCCCCCCTCAAATCCCCTGTTAACTACATGGAAATAATATAAAACAACCCAACAACCCAAACTGCTATTTTTTAACAGTGTTATTTTTAGCACTTCTATTTTTTAGCAATTTCTTGCTACCAATTTTCGACAATACAAAATTTTCATAAATAAATAGCAGATTTGGATTCCTTGCGGAAAAATACCCAAAATAAAAAATAAAATAAAAAATAAAAAAATAATAATATAATAAAAATAATAAAAAAATAATAATAATAATAATAAATAATAAATAAATAAATCAGCTGAATCGGAGTTCGGATGAGGGAGATATCGTTGATTTAAAATCAGCTCTTTTTCTAGAAAATTTCATGATGGCGGGAAAGTGGAAATAGATTGATGTGCTAGCCAAAAACCTGTATGCACTTGAGGTACAAGATGCATGCAAAGCCTTGAGGAGCAAGGCAAAGGTTAGAGACTTGGTGGTTAAGAGGGAGAGTATATTACCTCTCAACATGCAGCCACAGAGGAAGTCTCAGACAATTGTGGAGGAGCCACGATTGGTGCAGCAACTTTAGGAGGTTGTCAAGCAGCCACAATAGAGGAAGCTGAAAGGAGATCGAGTAGAGACATCTACTCATGTAGAGACCTCCAGTAGGGAGAAAATTCGAGCCAGGTGGGCAAAGGGATCACATGCAGACATACCTCCAGGTAGGACGTGGGGTGATGTGGAGTGATCATCCCATGGAGGAGGGGTAAGATACTTGAGGTACCCAACCTCTTGGATGAGACCTTGCTACGGGAGCCTCGATGTGGAGTAGCAGAAACTGACTTATTGGGTAGAGATAGATGCGGATGGAGTGGCAGAGAGAGCTATAGTGCAGGGAATCCCAGGACAGCGTAGAGCATGCAGGCTACAGCAATGCGAGAGGCACAAGTGTGTTGCACAGTGCAGGGTAGCACAGAGAAGGGTGCAACGGTGCGAGATGCATGGAGATGTTGCAGTAGTGTAGAGGTCAGAGAGGGAGCACTTGTCAGCAGCAAGTAGAGCTTCAATATCAGAATATGTTTCTAGCCTAACAAAGTGGTCAGTTGGGAGTTTTTTTTTGTTCCGAGAGTTGTTGGAGCAACCACACTTGGTAGATGTGTTGCATGCAGAACATTCCAGAGCTACAAGATTGGGTTCGAGAGGAAACCTTTCTTGTTGAGAGGGAGTGTTGAAAATTGGCAACAAGAAATTGCTAAAAAATAGAAGTGTTAAAAATAGCACTCTTAAAAATAGCAGTTTGGGCATCAATGTTTAATTGGGCAACAAAGAATGAAAAATGGAAGTGCTAAAAATAGAAATTCTATTTTTAGCAGTTCAAGTTAGATTCCTATTTTTAGACAATCCCTGGTCTAAAATAGGAAGTAAATTTGAATTTGGTCTTTCGAGCAGTTTGAATAATTAATTCTCCATGAGTTAATTAGTTAAGGAAAATCAAACTTTAAGTCTTTGTGAGAACATGCATTAATTTTTCCACTGGTTGGGGAATGTGTCCTTGATTTGCTCCATTGATTGAGGAATTAAGGATGAGTTCTATACTAAGAGGATCAGTTGACTTAGTTTAACTTAATCAAGATCAGTTAGATTAATTTAACAAGATGTTAAATTAATGAGATACAGTTTGTTGATGTTTGCATGCATGTCACAACTGTTATTTTCAGATAATTGTGTATTCACTCATGGATAGCTGATGCATGTTAGTTTTGTCAAAGGCCCAGTTGAGATCAGAGAAGGGAAAGTGTACTATCAGTTGAATGAATATTTTTCCTATAAAGGAAGCTCATCCATGATGAGGATTTATCTCCTTCAAGTTTGTGCAGTTAGATCAAAGATTAGTGAGTGTGTGAAGAGGCCAATTCACATAGGTGGCAGCATTGGACCCCAAGGAAACTGCACAAGGAAATAGGAGTCTTGGAGGGCATAGGAGAAGGTTTGTGAGAAGCCTTTCATTGTCTATGAGCAGCAGAGGGATTGTACTGAGAGCTAGATAGCTTCCAAGCTAAGGCTTTGTGTAATCCGAACTATATTTCCACTTGTATAATAATACAGAGATGGGGTTTTAGCTAGGTGCTTTCCCCGGGTAAATTCTTCTGTGTTATGTGTGATTGATTCCTTCTTATCAGTTATATGTCTTCTTATTGATGTTGCTCATGGTTGATTAAGCTTCCGCTAAATTGTTTGTAGAAGTAGATCAAGTGTTTTGCTTTAGTACCTTACATTACCAGGTTGATCTACAGGTGGGAAATTTCTACATGGTATCAGAGCTAGCTGATTTGTAGAAAAAGTTCTACATTGTATCAAAGCTAGCTGATTTGTAGGAAAAAATCTAGAAAATTCTACAGAGACCCTATGTAAGCAGATGCTTGAGGTTGGTCTACCATTTTGGTCTTCTGCGACGGAAAGGGCTCTTTGAGGACAGCGGGGGTCCTTTTGAGAAAATTACTAACTTCAGATCGTCAGGGACAATCCTTAGTGTAGTGATCCTCCTCGTAAATGAGGCAGGGATGCTTAGGTTTTCATTGTGAAGATTCACTAGCAGACGATTTGGGAGGACCCTATTTTGGGGCATCGACTTTACTCTTTCCTTTGCCTTTCTTCTTACCTTTCGAGGATTTTTTCGCTGTGGTAGACTAGACAACATGGACCTCTAAGGTTTTACCAAGGTTAGGTGGATTCTGGGAAGAACAATTGGGAACATCATTCAGGACCAAATTCTGTTTGGAAGAATATTTAGCAGGGGTCTGGGATACTAAACCAATAACTCCATCAACAGGAGGTACATCTTGTGACTTTGATACTGTGGGATCAGATGATGGCTGTGGAGCATCAAGTAATAACTCATACAAAGTGCCAGACTGAGAGTAAACTAGATCTACATACTGGACACGAGCAATGGCTTGATCTTCAGTAACGCATCCACCCATAGCTATATCGTGAACAATTGGGGCCATGAATGATTTAGTGAACCATTCGGTGAACAACTGATCAGCAATCTCGAAATTGATCAGGCGATGTCTACGTCTCCATTCATGGATGTGATCGGAGATGTGTGTCGCGGTATCTTTCTTAAGAAATGTGAGAAAATAGGTACGAGTTTCGTAGCAAACCTGCAGCTGGAAATGTGTGAGGAAAGCCATGGCTAAAGAGTTAAATTCATGGTAAGTACTTCGAGGAAGCTTGATGTACCACTTGGCTACAGCACCTGTGATGGTTCATTTGAAAATATGGAGACGAATGGAATCGTCAACATAAGAGTTCAAAGAGCACCAGAGGTAATATGTCATCACATGGGCTTGAAGATTTTCTTTTGCTTTCCCATCGAACTTTGGACAATCGCTCGGTATCTTGGATGGCAGCAGAGGCCAGTATGGAAAATGAAGAATTGGATCATTCGTAAGGTGGGACACATCTGACAACTCTAGTGTGGCCAAGAATGGAAATTTAGTATTAAAAGGCATAGGAGGTCAGTAAGCGGGTCCGAGCGGAGGAGCCCATCCCTATTGGTAAGGATTTTGGCCCCAGAGTGTGGTATTTTGGCCATATGGAATTTGATGCTATCCCCATTGTGAGTTACCTTGGCCATAGGGAGGATTTTGACCTTGAATACCTTGGAATTGTCTGTTCATAGGTTGTAGATAAGCAATGTATGGTTAAAACGTTGTTGAGCTTGTTGACCTTGGACATATGGATATTGCACCTATTGTCCCTGAACAAGAGGATTTTGGACCTGGTGTCCTTGGGCATAAGGTTTATACACTTGTTTTTCTTGGACATATGGATTATGTACCTGCTGCCCTTGAAAAAAATAATTATGTACCGGTTGACCTAGGAAATTAGGTTTTTGTACTTGCTTCCCTTAGCAAGAAGGATTCATGACCTGTTGACCTAGGATATTCAGATTTTGGGCCTGTTACTGTAGGACTTAACCCTGGCCTTTCCCTTGCAAGGGTTGACCCTACTGATATGTATACAATGGTGGTTGTTGCCTAGATTGGTTTTGCTACTGCAAGGGTTGGCCTTGCGGTTGCAAAATTTGTCCCTGGGGTGCAGAGGTTGGCCCCGGGAGGACATGTGCTGGGAGGTTTGCGGAGCATATTACATCTGCTACTACACAGTTTGCTGCAACTTTTGTAAGGGTTGCCCTTACGGTTGTTGCAGTGACCTTGTTGTGGGATCATTTTCCCTTGCTGTTGCGCGGATAGACCTAGCTGAAAAAAAGGTTTCCCTTATCGTAACAAAGGTTTCCCTTATTGTTATAGGGTTTTTCCTTATTGTTGCAAGGATACTTGAACAGTGCCTGGAAAATTCCCAAACTAAATCTAGCTATAGCCACCCTAGAAAGTGGACGAGTCAGGCTTAACATACTGCCCAGACTGAAGGGTGTAAGGTTGATTTACCATTCCTTGAGAACCATATGGAACGTAAGGAGTTTGGTATTGGACCTGAGCCTCATAGAGCTACTGATATTAGACATTACTAGACCCAGACAGACCAATAGGATTTTGAACTTGTTGGTACTGGACATTGCTTGATCCAGTAGGATCAGCAAGGTTGTGAATAATGCCAGAAGAAGGTTGGTTCATACTAAGCATGTAAGCTTGTGAGCCACTCACATTGCTGGCGCCTGACACCATAGAAATATTTAGGTTTTTCCCCCTAGGTGGTGGCATAGCTTGGCCAATAAACAGAGGGATGGAGGAATTGTCAGAGACATTCCTCAAGACCATCGGTTGAACCGAATGGGTGACTGGGACTTATGATACAAGAGGGTTCGTAATGGTGGGTTGCACCGAAACTGAGGTAATATCCTGTTGGGAGGTCAGGTTCATAATGAATGGACCTGAAGTAGGCATAGCACTGGATGCCCAAATAGGGTTATGGTAAAGTGATGAGGAACTAGGTGTACCTGAAACCAACTGTGCCAAAGACACATAATTAGGCGGCACACCGGCGAGAATGCTCCCTGTATAGGGGAAACCTTAAGGAAGAAAAGGATGTTCTTCCTCCTCAACGGTGTGTGGAGTAGAAACTTCTAACTCCTCTGGAGAGGTGACTAGAGCATCAACTTCAAGTTTCATATCTGGGAACAAACGATGAAGAACTACCGAAGAAGTACAAGGGGATAATTCCAAAGGAACACCCAGATGATCGTACGGATTGTAAGGACGCTTTATGTGATATCACAACAGGGTCAAACAAAGGATTCAAAGGATAGATAACCAATCCAGGCTAACTGTCAGTGGTCGGTGAACTCTCAGGATTTTGAACAGGATTGGTTGTAGATTCTGGGCCAAGATCAGTAGATGACCCAGTATCTAAAGTAGGCGTAGGACGAGATGACAAAGGTCGAATGCTCAAAACAATTCTGAGTTCAACATCTTGTTCCTCAAGTGACTCTGGTAACTCAGGAAATGGCTCCTCAGGAAATCTTTTAGGTGGAGGAGAGGAAGAGGAACTAGGTGAACCAGAGGGATCAGCCACAATGACCTTGTCTTAGTTAACAGGAAAAAGAGAGATAAACTTCAAGGCTTTTAAAATGTTCTTTAAGGGAAGCTCAAAATTTGGTCTAGAAAAGACTAACAGGATGTTATCATATCGTAGGCAATCAATAATTAAGACGCATAAATAGACTGGTGCTCTTTCATTTTTTAAGAGTCAAGAAAGAAACAAATATGAATCTATCTCTTTCGATTGGAAATGAGCTCGAAAGAACAAGTGCTCGAATGATCTTTTAATTTTAATGAGTCAAAAATATCAAATGATTTTTCTAGATTATCTAAGTAAACAAGAGTACCAAGCGACCATGAACTGTAGAATACCTCCCAGTGAACCGAGAAGTACGAGCAAGCAATCTCCCTGAATGTTGTGTTCGATGTATAACGTTTGCAAGGCGGTCGACTCAGCTTCCTATGGATAAAGGATTGCAGCCTAGAGGGGTCTCCCATTATATACTTGCCGATATGGGGAGCACAAATCCGTACTAGTTTTGTCTAATGCCGAAGCTAACGACAGCTGCTATGTTTAAAGACACCGGAACATGTCTCTAGCCTAGACCTTCTAGATATTATCATTAGATTTCAAATGCACCTTGGGTTAATTGAGTTCATTTTAAAGTTTATCTTGAGTTATGTCTCAGTATTCAGGCCTTAGTGATGTGACTCGAAAAAACTTAAATGCAACTAAATGAGACAAGACCCTTTCAATTTGATGAATTTCCTACACTAGAGAGGGTAGAAAATGCACAATCAAATGCAAACAACCAAGAAACTAAAAGAAAAATGATCTTTCACTATTTCACTTTTCAAAAAAATAAACTAATGCAAAATGCATTCCAATTCCTAATTTTCTGGAAAGTACATTTCTAACAGTCCTTTCAAAAGAAAAAGAGTTATTTTTTTTCAAATGCTAATGCAAACCTAGTGTTTAATGATGCTGACTATCGTAGCATAATAATGCAACAAACTAGAATTTCATACTTTTCATGAAATGATGAAATGGAATTTCACATGCAACACTTCATTGAAAAAATTTTGAGCCAATCAGCGCTTCAAGCAAAAGAAAACATGAAAAGAGAGACTCATTCAGACTAATGAAGCACCGACTTTAAACAAGAAAATGAAAACTTCTCAAACTTGTGTAATGGATGTCAAAGCTGTAAAAGGACCGCAAACGAAATGCAAGGAGTAAGTACACCGACGAATCAACTCATTGAGTTCACAATCAACCGAATGTATGACAATCCAGATGCCCTAGAATCAGTAACCATCCAATGACCCAAGAAGTCAAGAAGGAAGATGCCAAACAAACAAGAAAACAAACCAAATGAAAAGCAGCTTTTTAGTCAGGAGAAAACAGTCTAAAAGGCTTACGGAGTCGAAATCATGAGAGCAAAACACAATGGCCAAGATTGGGGAAAACCCTAATCTTCACTTATAAGCATTGGCACGACCACCTAACTGACAACAAGTGCCAGAGGTAGGTCGGCGCGACTGTTTCTCATCATATCGCGTTGATCGGTGAGACTGTCATCAGATTAAAAGTGTTGAGCAAGGGAGCCAAAAAAAAATTTAAAATTTAAAAATTAAAAAAAAAAAAACAAAACAGGGACCAAATCTGCTACTATGAATTTCAAACTCAGACCAGTAAGCAGAAGAAAAGAAAAAGAACCAAAAGGAAAAAGTGGAACTAGAAAATTTCACATGAAATCATGAAATCTCAAACAAGACAAACAGAAGGATTGGCTCCCCGTATGGTCACCAATTTGTGGTGAAGTAAAATTATGATTGCGGACACAAACAATTTATCTAGCCCGATAATGGGTCTAGCCACAACTGATACATTCTATGGAAGATTTCCTTAGGTTAGAACCAATTAAGAGAGCCTACCTCTTAGTAAGCTTATCTCGTTTGATGATGTCCTTTCTTGCTCGCTCCAGCTATCTCTCGCTTCCTTCTTCAAACACCTGAAACAAGTAAACAACAGCAAACAACACCCACGATAATAGACAAATCGTAATTCAAACTACTTAACAAGTCAAGAAACATTAAGCCATGAACATGTAATATGACACATCATGTAGGAAATCAATCGATAGTTGCATATATATTGAATCAAGAAGAGACTACAACCATTGTCTTGACGTTTTCATTCTCCTCTGACAAAACTAGGTTCCCACACACTTCTGCTAGCATTTCATGATGGCCTCAACAATAATATTTTTAAGTCTCTTCCCTTTAGGCTTCACAATAAACCAAATTCACACTTCTCCCTCACACAACTAGAGAGCTACAACTATGAATAGCTTGTTGTTTACTCCAAAGTTAAGTAGCACAAGCACACCAACATTAACATTAGCTTGTGTTTGGGAAAAAGGGAGGCTTATATAGGATGAATGGATATGAGATGGATCCTCTTCTCATGGGATAAAGTCTTATCTATTGAGGTAGTTCCATCATTATAGGGGAAAGGAGCCCAAATTTACATCCTCAACCCCATCCGGCCAAACCATTTACCAGACTTTTGTTATGAAGCTTCTAGAGCTTGAAGCTTCGGCTCTTTATTTAAAAAACTTTCCATAAGAGGACCGACATGACTGGAACAAAGCTCATTCGCTTCAATCGGTGCTAGGGACAGTGTTAATCCCTGCATATCTGTGTGAAGAGGAAAAGAGCCATTAGCACCGGTCTTGTAAACTGGGAAAAATGGAAGATTTTGGGGAAATGGTGCAAGAGGGAATTGCTCTGCTCATGAAGAGGGACACAATAGGAGTTTCTTCATGAAGGGTAAGCATATAGGGTTCACTGTAGAAGTCCTCCAGGATCAAGGAACAGGGAGTACAAGTACAGTGAAAAAATGTTGTGCAACACACCTCAACCGAGTTTTTCACCTAAATCAAGTTCTCCATCTCAACAAGACCAACTTTTGTTGACCCTTTACCTTCTTCACCCAAAATGTCTTCCTCATTTTCTTATTCTTTGCTTGGTAAAAGCCTTGACACTAATAACCAGGTGGCTAAGAAGAAGAGCAAAGGGAATAAGAAGAAGAAGAAGCAAGATAAGAATGAAGTCAACCAACCAACCATTGCTTCAAGTATGGGAAATGTTCAGGAACCATCCAGAATATGTCACAAGTAAAAAGTCCCTTGCAAGCTTTGTAAGGGTGACAACTTCTTATTGATTGTCTTGGTATTCCAAAGGTATTAGAGGTGTGGTATAAAAATTCTTCTCAGCTCACTGTATATATATCAACCAATAATTTCCAGGTTCTAGGGAAAAAGGATAAAGTTAGGTTTTCTGGTAGGTTATGTGAAGGGAGTCATGAAACTCACCTTTTCCCTCACATGGATGAAACCTAAAAAAAATTGGAAAACCTTACTATTTCTCAATAGATACTTCCAACTAGTTACTGTATTCTTTCTCCCTACCTACCTTCAGTTGATGAAGTGATTGATCTAATTCCAAGTATAATCAATTCCACTCTTCCATTGGAGAGTGAAACACATATCACTCAGGTTGATGAACCATTGGTTGATCAGGTGGTTGAATTGATTCCATCTTCAGTTGATTCCACTCTCCCTTTAGACAGGGAAGTTAATATCGCTCAGGCCCTTCTTGTTACTTCAACTTTCTTCTACACAATGGGGCATTTCCCCTGTTTCCATGGAACCCCCTCCTGTTGGCATTATGACACAGGTGTTGTCCTTGATGGCAACTCACTCAGATGACAGATCACAGTATAGCAGGTTAACAGCACAGAGTTACAGATTAGACTTCACATAATGAAGAAAGAGAGGTATATGTTGGTTCACCATTGGCCAAGTTGCGTATACACGTGGGTTCACTGTATACAAGTCGCGTATACGTACACACGCAAATTCACAAAAGGAAAAGTGTGTATACCTTGGAAAACTAAGTTTTTGGTCCGAAGTATTTGGTCCATGGTATTGGTCCAAGGTATTGACCCTAGGTATTTGGTCCAAGGTATTGGTCCTAATTGGTTTTGGTCCATGGTATTAAGGAAGGCATACAAACTATAAAAGGAGGAGAAGATCATTAGGCCAAGGTGTGTAAGTATCGAATATCTGATAAAGTGTGAGATCTAATATGAATGTTATTGGCTCATGGTGATGTACTTGATCTGAACCAAGGATGAACCTTAGCATCTGATGAAGGATAAGATATAATAATGTATCAAGATCTTAAGGATTGAAGTGAATTATCTTTATGCGGTTTGATCATGTATCTGAAGAACTAACACATGTTGTTATCTGTAAATATGATGATCTGGGTATAGCTGAAGTATGGAATAGTTGTAATGTTTAAATCATTATTTACAGATCTGTACTTAGGTTCACTATAGAAAAGAATCATATACACGTAGATTCTACATATCAAAGCAGCATATACATCATAAATTTGATTTGCCGATTTGTACGCTGGTTCGCTTTGAAGAAAGAACATATACACATAGGTTTGACACATGCAAGTAGCGTATACCTTATCAAATATGTTTTAGTTGCTTCTATTTACTGTTGCAGTGTTCTGGGTTCTATCTCGGGGTCTAGTTATTGTATTCTGGTGACAGCATTTTGAATGATCAGATTGATGGGTTGTCAAAGTGATTGATTGATTCGGTTGTGGTTGGTTCAAAAGGAGATTGGTTGATGTAGATATATTTGATTTTTGAATGATGTTGTTGATGGATCCAGTCTGAAAATTTATGAAACGTGGTCCCTGGTAGAAAAGAGAAGGTTGTAGCCTTCTGTAGGCCAACACCTACGTACTAGTAAACATATCAGCTAGTACAAGAGCTAGGGGGTTGTAGCTCCCTTCCAATAGAAGTTGGAGAACAAGAGAAGGTTGTAGCCTTCTTTAGGTAGAAGCCTGCGTACTGATATAAGGTTGCACCAGTACAAAAATTGTAAACATAATTTTCTCATTATTAAAAGAAGACAGAGACGACAACAGCAGGTGGTTTTTACCCACATTGGGTTTCCACCTTATATCTTGGTGTTCTTGTGTGTTATTTATGTGTGATGCTTTATTCTAATTTTACTGCATTGTCTAATGAATTCCTGATATACTGATTAATGTTCAATACATCATAATTGGGTAAGTCTAAAGATCTCTACATATATGCTAGTTGCATTAAGTACAGTCGCATATACACGCTATGTCACTGAGCTGAAGTAGTGTATATAAATCAGTTTTTGAAAATTATATTATTGATTTGATAACACTAATTCACCCCCCCTCTCAGTATTATTTCCAACAATTGGTATCAGAGCAGGTCCTTCAGAAGAAGCTTGATCGCTTGAAGGAAGATCCATCATCATGAGTAATCAAGAAAGTGGGGGATCCATCAGACTGCCAATATTTGATGGAAGCAACCTTTTTTATAGGAAGGTAAGAACCATATCCTATCTTCAATCACTTGGAACAAATGTCTAGGAAATCGTGGAAGGAAGATATACATTTTTCATGAGCAATTCCTACAGATATGGCAGGTAAAAAGCAATATGAAACCAATGCCAAGGCTGTCAATACATTATTGGGAATTTTGTCACAATCAGAGTTTGTCAAAGATATGAAGCTCAAATCTGCCAAAGAAATATGGGACAAAATTGTTCTAAGCTACAAAGGAGACTCTCAGATAAAATGTGCTAAACTGCAAACTCTCAGAATTCAATATGAAACTCTCAAGATGCACAATGATGAAAGTATAGCTAGTTACTTCTTATGTATAGATGAGATTGTTAATTGCATGAATAATCTGGGTGAAGAGATAAATGAAGTTACCTTAGTTGAAAAATTTTTAAGATCCTTGTTTGCTAAGTTTGAATCAAAAGTATCTTCCATAGAAGAAAAGCAGGATCTACAAACTATTACTATGACACAGCTACACGAAATCTTAACTTCCTTTGAGATGAGAAAATGAGGTCCATCAAATATGAAAGAAGCCATATTTAAAGCTTCAGCAAAAGGAAAAGAAGAACTCAATGAATCAGGACATCTTTTAGAAGAAGAAGAAGTAAACTTTGTTAAGAAGCTTCAATGGGGTTCCGGAAGATTCAGAGGTAAACTACCTTTCAAATGTTTTGCTTGTGGTAGAGTCAGTCATTGTGCTGCCAAATGTCACCATAAAGATAAATATCATAAAGGGAAGGAATCTACAAAATGGAATAGAAAACAAAGTGTAAGTAAAAAGAGCTACTATACTCATGAAGATAGCGATGGTTTATCAAATAGTGATGAAGATGAAAATAGTAATGACTATAGACTTCTGATGGCTTATGAAGATGATGATTTTTTGGACGCTTTAGATGAATATGACCTTTATGAAGAAATCTCTAAACTCAAAATCTGTCTAGAAGAAAAAAATATGATTATAGATACCTTGACATACCAACTTGCTGAAAGAGAAAAACACAATGAAAAATTAGAATGTGAAATTGTGGGTCTAAGAAAGGATCTTGAGAAAACAAAAGCTCTCAACCTTAGATTTGCTAAAGGATCAGAAACCTTTAATGAAATTATCAAAGTGTAGCGTTCTCCTCTGATAAAGATAGGTCTTGGATATACTGAAGAAGCATCTCAAACACAGAAGTCGTTAACCTCCACTAAAAGCTACCTTGATGCACCAAAGAGCAGTGAACAGGTTGACAATTGTCAGCAAAGGCATAAAGCAGACCACCAGGTAAATCAAGCTCAATTTACTTCAAGGATGAACAGAAGCCACAACCAACCTCAAGTAAATCATACTCAATTTGCTTCAAAGATGAATAGAAACTACAATCACCAGGTCAGTATATTCGATAATCGGAAGAACTTCTTTAATGGTCAATGTTTCTCATGTCATAATTTTGGACACAAAGCTGTTAAATATGTTGCTTACAAAACCATCATGACTAGAGAAGCACGAAATCAAAGGAATGTGACAGAGATCAAGAAAAGTTCCTATAATAACTTTTATCTTCTTGAAAATGAAATAGAATGCTCAATCTGTAACAATTTTAGCCATGAAGAATCTAAATGCAGGGGTAATTTTCAGAAAATATCTCAAAAGGTGTAAAATCCCAAAATATGGAGAAAGAAAGAACCACAAACAGAAAGATGTGGTATAGCCTTGTATGCAAAAGGACAATAAAACAAATGGTACATCGACAGTGGATGCTCAAAACACATGACAGGTGACAAAGAAAAACTACACTCATATAATGCCTTAGAAAAATAAAAGAGTGTCTCATTTGGAAATGACACTCCTGTTGTCATCAAAGGTAAAGGCTCTATTTTCTTGAAAGAAAAATTTAAAGCTGGGAATGTTATGTATGTTGATGGCTTAAAGCATAACCTGCTGACTGTGATTCAAATGTGTGATCAAGGAAATGAAGTAATGTTTCAATCAAATGGATGTGTTGTTTGTGATCTTGATACAGGAGAAACCGTGATTAAAGTTACAAGAACTCCAAATAACCTATACACACTCAAGGGAGGACAACAACAGTGATATATAAGCAAAAATGATGAAAACTAGCTATGGCACAGAAGATTGGGACATCTAAGCTTTTCTCAAATAAGAAAAGCATGTAGATTCCAGGTTGTTCGTGATCTTCCAGATATCAACATTCCTGAAAATACTATATGCAAATCATGTCAATTCAGTAAGCAAACCAAATCTCAATCAATCGAAAAGGAAGGGTAGCTAGTAAGCCTCTTGAACTTGTTCATACTGATTTATGTGGACCATCAAGGAAAAAGACACCTCGTGGAGAAGAATACTTTATATTGTTCATTGATGATTTTTCCAAAATGTGTTGGATAGGTCTTCTAAAGCATAATGATGAAGCATTTGACAAGTTCAAAGCCTTCAAATATTTGGTTGAAAATGAATCAGATCACAAAATCAAATGCCTCAGATCTGATAGAGGATGGGAATTTACCTCGGATGAATTCTTTGACTTTTGTGAACAACATGGAATAAAAAGGCAGTTCTCCACCGCAAGGACTCCTCAGCAAAATGGAGTGGTAGAAAGGATGAACAGAACTGTTTAACAAATGGCTCGTGCTAAGCTAGATGAATATGGAACTCCTGCAACCTTCTGGGGTAAAGCTGCATTCGCTGCCATCACTATTCTCAACCAAGCAAATGTTCGGGTAAACAGCACTCTAACTCCACATGAACTTTGGTATGGTAAGACTCCTACTGTAAAATACTTCAAAGTTTTTGGAAGAAAATGTTACATCAAAAGGACAAATGAAAAACTTGGTAAGTTTTAACCCAGAGCAGATGAATGTATTTTTCTCGATTACTCTTCCCGAAGTAAAGGATATAAATTTTATAATAAAAGACCTGGGAAAATTATTGCAACTATTGATGTTGTGGTTGATGAAGCATGTAAAAACTCCAAAACAGATAAAAACCAAATATTATGAGAATGAAGAAGATGAGGATCATTTTCCCACATCAAATCATACTGATTCTGAAGAAGAAACCAATGAAGCACCAGAAGAAGAGATAACGATAGAAGAAAAGACTTCGTCCAGGTATGTTCAGAAAAATCATCCAGAAACTCAAATTTTAGGGGAAAAAGGGGCATGTGTGCAGACAAGAAGAACCATTGCCAAATCTTCATGCTATCAAGCATTACTATCCTCCACTAAACCTCAAAATGTAAATGAAGCATGCAGAGATGAATGTTTGGTCAAGGCTATGAATGAAGAACTTGAGAAAATTGAAAAGCATAATACTTGGGAATTAGTTCCTAGGCCTCATGATAAGAATATCATAGGAACCAAATGGATATTCAAAAACAAGCTGAACGAAAATGGAGAAGTTATCATAAACAAGGCCAAACTCGTCTACAAAGGATATGCTCAACAAGAAGGTATAGATTTTGAAGAAACTTTTGCACCTGTTGCTAGACTTGAAGCCATAAGAGTGTTTCTTTCTCTTTCTAGTTTTCGGAAATTCAAAGTATACCAAATGGATGTAAAATCTGCTTTTCTTAATAGAGACTTAGAAGAAGTCTATATTGAACAACCAGAAGGATTCATTCTTGGAAATGATACAAAACTTGTATGCAAACTCAGAAAGGCTCTCTATGGTCTAAAACAGGCTCCAAGGGCTTCGTATTACCGTCTTGAAAAATATCTCCACCAACAAGGTTTTTCAAAGGGGTCAGTAGATAGCAATCTATATACAAAGATGGACACTGATAAATTGCTAATAATTGTTGTGTATGTTGATGATATCATTTTTTGTAGCAATGAAGAATCCATGAGTCAGAATTTTGCTTCAGTAATGCAGCAAGAAATTTGAAATGTCCTTGCTTGGTAGCTTACTATTTTCTTGGTCTACAAGTTCAACAAAATAAGATGGTATTTTTCTCTCACAAACCAAATATCTCAAACAGATCCTGAAAAATTACGGCATGGAAGATTCTAAACCAGTATGTACCCCAATGGTAATAGGATGCAGTCTTAGCTCAAATGATGAATCAATAGCAGTACATCAACCAACTTACAGATCCATGATTGGCAGTCTGCTTTATCTAACAGGTACCCAACTAGACATCATGCATGAAGTGGGAATAGTTGGAAGATTCCAAGCAAATCCAAAGGAATCACACCTTTAGGCAGTCAAAAAGATTTTCAAATATCTTCAATGAACACAAAACTTTCGTTTATGTTATCCTAGAGATACATATCTTACATTTCACGCATATACAAATGCAAATTGGGTAGGAAGTGTTGATGACAGAAAAAGCACTAGTGGCGGTGCATTCTATATGGGTTCCAGGTTAGTGTCTTGGTTCAGCAAGAAACAAAGTTCAATTGCATTATCTACAGCTAAAGTAGAATAAGTGGTTGTTGCATCTTGCTGCACACAACTACTTTGGATCATGCAAACCTTGCAAGACATTCAGATCACATGTACTCCACCCATCTCCATTCTATGTGATAATACAAGCGCCATCAATATTTCAAAGAATCCAGTCATGCACTCCAAGACCAAGCACATACCCATCAAATATCATTTTCTACTTGAACAAGTGCTTAAACAAAAAGTCAAATTGGAGTATGTTCCTCCAAAGAACAGGTTGCTGATATATTCACTAAACCACTGCCCGGAGAGACATTTGAATATCTCAAGCAAAAGCTAGGAGTAGTTGCTACATCATCCTACTGTTAAAACCTATTTTCTTCAGAGAAAGGTGGTTATACGCGAGTTTCATAAAGCATAGTTGTGTACATACGCGGGTTTCTGTGGGCATAGATGCATATATGTTGGTTTAAAGAAAAACAGTGGGCCGAACTAAAAAAAAAGAGGTCTGTTATGGTTTTGTCAATTATCTGCTCTGTTTAATGATGGTTTCAATCTGCTGATAACATGTGGAAATATATTGGTCCTCATAAATTTGTTGATAACTTGATGTATATCTAATTGATGATGATGCCTTGATAACTCTTTTGATATATGAAATGATCAGATTTGACAAGGACCATCTAACACAAGTTCAGGGGGAGCATATGCTTATAATAATGCATTGTTGGCATTATCTTAGAAGATCTTGGTACAAATTCACATAGTTATTTTTTATTCAAGTGAAACAGGTTCAGGGGGAACATGTTTGCTGGTATTGTGCTCTACAAACAACCCCCCATTTCATATCATTTTTATTCATAAAACAATAACATATGAAATGGGTCCCTTTAAAGTAAAATTGATATCAATACTTTTATTTTTCAAAAAAGTCCGATAATCAAATGAATGCGTTTATAAAACCCTTTTTGAACAATACCCTTTTAAAGAAATAAAATGAATCTTGGTCATTACGATAAAGCGATCGCAAGATCGCATATCGCAATGACATAAGAATTATACATAAGCGACACAAAGCTTTCCGCCGATGCAATATCGCAATCGGCGATCGGCAATATTCAATGCACACCTCAAAGCGCCCTATGTCATTTGCCCCAATGCGATGCGCATTCGGCATTTGGCGTTCGGCGTTCGACGATCGGCAGTCTATTCCCACTCAAGTCTCATACGCTCAGAGCTTTCCGCCGATGCGATATCGCAATCGGCGATCGGCAGTACCCAATACTCATCGTTAAGGTGCACTTGTCATACACCCGATGCGATGCGATAAATCGCGGTTTTCGATAACAAGCCGTTAAGTGATGGGATAACTCAATTCATTCATATTTAAGGCTTAATCACTTGCGCTCAGCCGCCAAAACATCCATTGCATGCTTAAGGGGATTATTCGCCCGACTAACGATTTAATGGGCATTTAAAGGATGACAAGTTTTATACGGCCAATTAATGGAATCATGTCTTAAAATATTTCTATAGATTGTATCTGCGCCCGTTTGAAAAGATCAATATCTTATTACACACCTATTCATATGTTATAGTCACTTGCAAGCTTTCATTGTTATCTCTCTGTATTACGCGCAATTGCCTCTCTGTGCAGAATTCATTCATAGACAGGAGTTTGAGCATGATGGGAAAGAAATCAAAGAAGACTGCGGGTGCTTCCGCTCCACCAGTGATAGGACAAGCTGCTGTAAACAAGAAGAAAGGCCTAATATCTGATACTACATGCATGGGTCTCACCAGAGTTACTTGGCAAGGAACTTACGACTTAATTGAAGCCAAGAAACCACAGAAGACGGTAATAGAAGCTACTGTGGATTCACTACGGAAGTCTGATTGTACTCTCAAAGATTTAGCTGACTCTTTCCTTCACAGAATAGCAGCCAGGGAGAAAATTCTCCCATACACATACGTTGTGCGATGGGCGATTGAAGAAATCCCAATCATGGACAGAACTTTCAGCACCAGAGATGGGAGGATTTTCGGATCATTCAAGGCAGATGACTTAAGGCAAATGTATCATTTGCCCGAGCCAGAGAAAATATATAACAGTGCCTTCCTGGAGAATTTTGCAAGCAAAAATGAAATTGAATCTGAACCCATCAAGGATTGGAGACAAAATCCAAACAAGCACAAACACGAATCTTCCGGTAAGTATTCAGTTGATTCTTTGGCCTCTGCTTATTGTTATGCGGGTATAATGATGTGTAGGCTATGGGGATTGCACGACTCTGCTAGTCTTACCATAGAAATGGTTCCTCTTATGGAGGCAGCAGTAAACAGTATAATTATGGATTGGGCTACTATTCTCTCGGATAAACTAACAGTAGATGTTCGTGATTTTAGAAATAAGACTGTGGTCACTGAAAGGAAAATCCCCCCATTTTACTATAGTGCATATATCTTAGACACATTATGTTTCAATTCCGAATTTCCTGTTCTCGGTTGGAGGTGGACTGCACAGGACCCCTCGCCCATTCATATATATCACCAAAAATTGTGGAAGTCTTCCTACAAAAACCACCTCTATCAAATCTGCAATGGCTTTATGGTGCCCATTTACTATTCCATTTTTGATAAACCCATTCCCAAGATTTCCTATCAAGCTTCCTTTGATTTACCAGCAGTGGCAAGTTGGTTTGGAGAAGACAAATTTACCTATATCAGAGTTTACGGTAGCCAAGCCAACCCACATGTTCTCCCTTTATATGTTCCAGATAAGCTGCTAGCAAGAGAAATCGTCTATCAGATTACGGCTGAGAGTACTACACAGACTCTCAAAAAAGAAAAGAAAAGAGGTTGGCCTCTTTTCCCTTGAAGTGTGGTGTCTTTACGTTGCATGATCTCAAACATGCAGAAAAGGAAGCCACAAAGATTCAATCTTTAGCTCTGGCCACAATCCCAAACAGGGCATTTGATCCGAAGCTAGTTGCTTATGCCGCATTAGAACAAGCCAAATTGACAAAGTTTGAGCATCATGAAGATATGTTTGATGACCTATTCACCTCAGTTGAAACCATAGGTCAGGCTAAAGAACTCGCTAAGATGAAATATAATGATGAAGGGTTGACTGAGTTCAATAAACTTAGAGAACAGAGGTTGCAAACTCTGCCTCTAGATTTATTAGCGACGACCCCAGCGACAGCGTCAAGTGAGTCTGGTCAGCAACAGTTAAAGGAACCTCCTGCTATAACAAAAGATCATAATAAGGAGCAGGAGGAAAAGCAGAGGAAAGAACAAAAGGGAAAGCAGAGGAAGGAGCAGGAAGAACAGCTGAAGAAAGAGCATGAGGATAAGCAACTGAGGGAACAAGAGGAGCATAAGAAGAAAGAGCATGAACAAATACAGAAGGAGTCTCAAACTGATAAAAGGCAACAGACCACCACTGATGCCAATGTAGACACTACCACAGACCCTAAATTGCTCCAGGAATGGCAGCAGTTTGATTCTATCATCGGTGGAGTAAAAGGCTCAAAAGATACACACACTTCTAAGACCAGCGACATGCAAGACGATACTTCATCTCAGGTTCTAAGTGGAACCAGCGGCCCACCTAAGTCTAAGGATATTGAGATAATTCCAAAAGATCCCACTGATCAAATCATCCTGCAGGTAGAAGATATTCCTCCATTGGATGTTTTCTATAGCCCGAGACATAGAGCAGTTGTAAAGCGATCAAGGAAAAGACGAAGGATTGATCAACCTTCTATCTTTCCAGAGAAAACGGTCACGGGTAATGTAGTATGGAAGGAGAAATTGGACCCCTCCGATGATCTAACAAAGTTGTCATAGTATGCTGGAGCCTATTCGGCAGCAACAATCGACAAAGCATCAGAGGTAAGCCTTCTATTGAAGAATAAGGACCAAGAAATCTCCACATTACAGACGGAATTGGCCGAGACAAAGCAGAAGGCAGCGCAAGCAGAGGAGCAGTTGCTGGCACAACAGCAAATGAATAATTAATTAACCCAGCAATTGGAAGCGGAGAAGCAAAGGATTGACCAGACTGCGATCCAGAAACAGAAATAATTGACAGAGGCATTGGAAAAGTTGAAAGTAGCGAATGAACAAATGGTGAAAACCAAAGATGAGCAAATCGCTCAAATGTCATTGCAGCTAGAAAAGATAAAAGGCGCTTCACAAGTGGCAGAGTTCAGAAAAGAAGCATCGTTGATAAACAATGCGCTAATATCTCAGGTTAAACTCTTGTGTCAACAGATCGCTCAAGCTAAGCCACTGTGCGAATTAACCACATCTATAAATGAACAGGTAGAGAAAGCTAGGGATGATTTAAATCAAGCCGATGAGGCCATTACTGCACATCTTGAATGGCAAGATTCGAATCAGGGAAAAGAAGCAAATTTGCCCAGGATACTTGAAACTCATAAGGATATACTTTTCACAGAATGGCACACTCAGGTGATGAAAGCAGAGAGAGCAGCCTCAAGATGTAGATCAACTTCTAACAATCTGGTTGATTTAGTCAACAACACTCTCTACTTGGCGAATATGATTTCCCAATGTACACCAGGAAAGATGACAACAACAAATACATTGGAGCAATCATGTTACCCTGAGTTAGAAGAAAAGGGAAGATTAATTGCCGGGGTTAATAGTTTAAACTTGGAAGCGTATTGGCTTTTCCTAATTAAGCCACATACACAAAGAGCCGCCCTGAAGTGTTTGACAGATGCAATCGAGTGTATGATCCTCGATATTCAAGATGCTACCTATGCTGCCCAGCTCAGTTCGCGCCTCAACAAACCTCCGGAAATTGAGCCAATGCTGGCAATAAATCAGCTCAGATTCAAAGGAAAGCAGCCGACTTGATGAATCACCCTCCAGCTTGCCAGATCGCTAGCCAAAATAGGATCAAAAGTTATTGATATCAGTTTAGTAGCATTTCTGTTTAGTAGATATTTAAATTAGGATTGTATTTATAGACCCTTTCATGTTTTTAGAAAGGGTCGTAAAATTTTGTAAGAGACTTAACAGACTGAAGTTTGCACTACTGTGCTTCAGCCAATATTCTTTTATGAAACTCGACCAGTTGTTCTTACTTTAATGAGGAAGTTTCTTTATACAATTGTGCACTATTGTCGTTGATTGAAGAATGTTTTTGCGTTAAAGGAAGAACTACACATAGCAATTGATATCTGGGAGTGTAACGCAGCGCATATGGTATTTCTATCTATGTCTGAATTCATTCCATTTATATGAATTGTTATGTAATTATTCTTGCTATCGTTGATTATATGCATGCGCTATAACAGCAGATCTTATTCATTCCACTATTGGGTGTTTAGTGATCTGCCTTTGCTTTTAATCATGTGTATGACAATGATATAAATGTATAAAGTGTGGTAATTTCGCTTTAATCGCTCTACTTAACTATTTAAGCACAACAATCTTAAATGATTTAATATCTATGTTGTGAAGATACAGTCATCTATATGCTTATCTTTTAGACATAGAGCATCAAACGCTATGCTTTAGAGCTCAATAGATTCCCGGGATAGTTTCATTTATTTATATTTCCGTCAATAGTTTTAGCCTTTCGCTCACCGCTAGTGTTATCTATAAATCACTCACTCATCCCATTTATCTATTTCTGGGAAACTGGTCCCATTATCCCCAGTCGGAGCCACTACCCCAAACGGAAAAGGAGCTGCACTAAGGTCCAGACCGGGTGTTTTCCCCAATGTTGTTGCAGCGATTTTCGAGGCATCAACATTTTTGGTGCTAGAAGGAGGGCCCTGACTATGAATGGCAAGCAAACCCAAATCTGCAAGCCATTCTAAGAGTAATTCCCCCTCCGAATCTCCTCGTTATTCTCGATCGCATGCTGGTTCTTCAACACGCAATCAAGAAGAAGAGGAATAAACTACCACTGCTCACACCCATCATACTCCAGAACAATTAAGTCTTGAATCCCCTGAAGTCCAGTCTCTTATCCACAAACTTCAGAGCTTCTCGATTTCGCCATAGAGATCTGAGGTATCACAAAGCAGTGCGACTTCGCAGTTCAATCTAACTCATTCACTTCCCAGACTTCAAAGTGAAAAGCTTGGTATTGAACCCATTGAGTTCCCTTTACCCGAAAGGAAAAGGGCTAAGAAATATACTGAAGGGTCTGATAGTGGAGAGCTTTCATCCACATCATCCATTTCATCTCCCCATCTGCAAAGTCAA
>APFE030637624.1:174567-198338 GCA_000404065.3 Pinus taeda
ATGATGAGTTCTACTCAACGCCCCATAGATATTGACTTAATACTTTCTCAAGACACATTATGAATGTGCGATAATAATGGACAATGAAAGTTTATTGAAAAATACTTTGACCATCCACCATTTCCTTTGATATAATAAAGTGTCTTTCGTTGTAGAGGAGTTTTGGAATAAGTGCTTTGCAGGCATAGAAGTTCAAACGGAAATATATTTATTTTTCTTGTATTTACACATGCATCAAAGAGCATGCCTTTTGGACTTCAATAATGATACAAGAGGATGAGGGACATTTTTCTTTTACCACATAAAGCATGAAAGAAAAAATTTATGAGGATAACTTGGACATAGTTCACACTAGAGGGAAACTTCACTTTTTAAACTAATGTGGCTCTATAAGAGTAGGGACTATGCTTCTTTTTTCTTTCGAAGAAAAGGAAGGAGTCATTTTTCCTTTCTTTAAAGAAACCACATGGAAACCAATATGACACATAGGGAATGCAATACAAATGTCGCTTGCAAATGTGAGTGTGAGAGTGTTATAGATATTGATTGCACAATAACTAAACTCCTAACTGTGTCATACTAAAAACTAAAAACTAATAGTTGAAACCAAAATTGTCTATTGCAATCCTACACTGAAACTGAATATTGAAAAAAAAAATGCCCAGATCTCTAAGCTCCTTTTTCCCACAAACCAACCTCCTTTAAGTTGTTGATACGACTACTCAATCAAGTGATACAAAATTTCCAGTGTAACCATGAAATCAAATGGCTACTTGAACAAATTTTGTATAATAAATGTATTTTTTCCAAGAAATGCAGCAATTTTGTAGGGTCCCTTATAGATATTATCAAATTTTTCATGCTTCCCAATGTCTTCAACTCTAGCATCCCATTTTCATACCAAATCATGAACCTGGAAGTCATCCTCCTTTGCCTTTCTGTCAAATATTTTATTCATCTTATCTTGGGACAGTTGAGCTCAATCATATACTTCCTCCCTTAATTCTTGATCTTCAATGAGCTTATTAATGCTCATTTGAATATGATTGAGGTCTTCTTCCTGTTCTTGCAAAAAAATCATCACTAGTATTCTGAAATAAACATGAAAAATTACCTTTCTTCCATACACCAATTGAAAATTTGAAGTTCTAATTGACCTCTTAGTGTTCATCATGTTTTCCCATTGTGCAAATTTTAATTTTTTGTGCCAAGCTTTCTTGTTGTCCTCCAGAAATTTTTTTATAATTCTAACAAAGATATTAATATATGACTCAGCCAATCCATTACCCTGAGGGTAATAGGTTGTGGAATGGGTCAAAATAATATGATAATATTCACATAATTTAACCATTTTCTTAGATTTGAATGCTTGAGAATTATCAATTATGATTCTCCTTGGACTACCAAATCTAGAAGGGATGTTATTCTCCAAAAATTTAACGATCTTAGTATTTGTAGCTTGTTTGGTTGGTATGGATTTAATCCATTTTGTAAAATAGTCAGTTGCATATAATATCCACTTGTGTTGTCCTGAAGATGATGGGTGAATTTTTCCAATAAAATCAAGGCCCCATTGCTAAAAGGGTGCCTCCACTAAAATAAGCTTCAAGGGTAATGGAGAAAGGTTGTCAGAAAGGTGCATATGTTTTTCACATGTGAGGGTGGGTACTCAAAATCATAATTTACCATATGATATTTCTTATTCATCTATATAGTTTACATCAAAGTCAGCTAAATATGGTCACTAAAGCAAGGATTATAACAGCCTTGCCACCACATGTTGTTTATAACCATGGTCTGATAAAGATTTTGTATACTCATGAATTCGATAAGCAAGAAAAAAATCCTAGAAGGAGAAACTTAAGAAACCATTTTTCTAATAGACGGAGAGAAATTGAAGTATAGCAGTCTTCAAAAACCATAGAGGTTGAGGCTAAAACTAGTCATGAGTTTCTCGTTAAAGAACCTGCAAAAGACACAGTAAAGGATAAATAAATTAAGGTTTATGATAGAATATCCCAAATACATAAAAAGGAAACCCAATCATTTGAAGAAACATAGTTTCTCAAGGAACAAAGGGAAGAACGCAAGCACTATGAAATAACAAAGCAGAAAATAGAGTATTTAAGAGGACCGCACACTATACCCACCAACAAGTTGATATTGAATTTCAAAACCCAATTCAATCCTAAACATAAAAATCCTATACTTATTGTTGAAGAAGAATAAGTAAAGCTTTTTGAAACTTCAAATAAAACCCTTGCAAAGAAGATTAAGATAGAATCTGCATAGAAAACACTAAAGGTAAAAAAACCCTAAGAGCTACAGTGACCATTCAAAAACGAGAAAAGAGAATGACCAGTAAATGGTAGAATACCATAAATTAAATATTCTTGCATAGGCAACAGGGATTATCCAAAAATGAGCAAGATTCAAGACTTCTTTGATGAGCATGAGCATACATTTTTGGGGCATAATAGATATTTCCCAGGAAACACAAAAAAGAAGATAAGAATCAATGAACTTTATGTTTTTTGATCAAATGGAAAGATGGAATGAGTTGTTGGGAAAACATTTTATTACTTCAAAGGAAAACCTCTCTATTTTTGCCAAAGAATCATGTTGTTGAATTTTTTCGTAGTGTTAGTCATCAAGTTTTTGTGAGTCAACAGATTTTGGTACCTGGAATCAAGGGATATGATAAATTGGTTGGAGGTTATATTGTACATCCAACACATTGGTAGTCACCTCAATAAAAGGTCTAATTCAAGGTCTAGAAGTCAGCATGACATGTGAACAAATCAAGATAAATGGTTTCTATTTTAAGAAGGTCAGAATTAAGCCTCAAGGATTGGTTGGATATTATAATGCACATCCAACACATTGGTAGTCGCCTCAATAAAAAGGTCTAAGTCAAGGTCTAGAATTTAGCATGGCATGTGAACAAATCAAGATAAATGGTTTCTATTTTAAGAAGGTCAGAATTAAGCCTCAAGGGACATATTGCACATGAAATATCTTTGTTTGTATTATTGATAATTGTTGCATTTATCTTTATGAAAAAATACTTTTAATATTTTTTGGAAGAATAGGCCTGGTAATTTTCCTATTTAAAACACTCTCCTGTAATAGAATAGAGTTGGTTTTTTGAAGGAAAAGGACTCGTATTGTGTGATCCAACTCTATTCTGAAGTTAGTGAGATTTTCAAGAAGAATTTTTAAGCCTACATGTCTAAGATTCCTGTGTAATGTTCATTACTCAGTTTTGTTAGTGGTGTCTTGTCCTGTGCAAATTCATGAATGTTTAAGTCTTTTATATTTTAATGAGAGTTTTATAGGTTGTAGAATTCTTCTTGTATTGAGATGCTTTGCTATTTATCGGATTCAAGTATTATCACCTTTTTTATATAATTACACATAATTCAATTTGGATGCTCTGTTGTAATAGGTTGTTCCTCTTTTCTAGCATGACATCGTCATCACCTAGGGGTCTAAATGAACATTATCTATCATGCCTTTGAGCTTTGTTTTATTTATCCACAGATCTTGTAATCTTCGTTAAAATCAGTCTATGACTACATGCCCAATGATCTTTCCTTTGCTTTCCAACCAAAATTGTTAAAGTCCTGTTATATTAGATTTGGCCATTGGATTTCAAATTGATCAGCTATTAAAGTGACCATTGGATAGCTGAGCCATAGAGGGACCCCCCCTTTGGCTGGAAAGGCTAGTTTCCAACCTAAAGAATAGTTTGAATTTACCTTCGATTTTTCTCTCACACATCCAAGAGATTTGTGAGTGATAACAAGGCATGAGATTAGAAAGCGGTGAGGCCAGATATCTAATCAAGACTACACTAATTAATGAGGGTAAAAATCATCATCAATAAAAGGCATATCACTACCTATTCATGGTAGTTGAAATTTTAGCAAGATGTAGATTATCATGCCCTGTAAAAATTCTAACGGTGGGCAACAAGTAGCAAACTTTTTCTTTTGACAAGTCTGGATGCACTTTGGAATATCAAGGAGCATCATTTCAAACAAAGACATAAGATTTCTCAGTTCATCTTGGACTACAATGTGGGAGAAGAAGGACACAAAGTTGAAAAGGTCTACAACTTTCCATCGACAGACACATGGGCAAACAAAAGTAATCAGCAAGACTTTGGTGCAGCTGATCAGGTGCTCAAAAAATAGCTCAAAATTCAAATTTTTTAGATTTATGTCGAACCTAGACAACCACGTAGTTTTCGTCATCCTGAATCCAGTGCAACTCGTTTCGCGTGAAACGGACACAGTATGCTCCTAGAATCAAGTTCTATTCACTTTCCCAAACAGGTAAATTTTTCAAAAAAAAATGACAGCACAGTTAGCAATCCGTATTGTTGACGTGGTGCTCACTGGGCAGGGTATGTGGCAGTTGGACTTGGTCAACGGGCTCCTCAACAAATCACAATGTGACAAGTTTCAATTTGTTATTGGGTGCAATTGGCGGAATTTTATTTGTCAGATTGGTGGCCAACCACAAGCTGACATGTGGCCCAACCGGAGGCTGACACGTGGTAGCCTGGGAGACCACCAAAATTATGTTCAAAGTCTGAATGGAGGCAGCGGGGATCGAACCTGCGACCTCACACAGTGAGTCAAACACCTCCGCCATTACACCATGCATATTGTTTCTTGACCATATAGTCGACGCGTTTTATTTGAATGTTAATGCGAGCCAATTTGGGGGTAGGGCTAGCCCATGGGGATCGACCCTTGGTTACACCACCGCACACAACCATTAGCGTCAGCCAGTGGGGGCAGGCCATTGGCCTTAGCCCCGAGCATGTGTCCCTATTTTTTGGAAAATAGGCGTTAGCGAACATTTAAAGTGTCTAATAATTTCACTCGATTTTCGGAGAAATTGTCACTTCGTTAGCGCGTTTTGGGGTGAAATTGTAAGATGGTGTCAGGTTGTAGGGAATTTGTGGTGCAATTAGTAGAAGATGGGGAAATTCATAACTTTTTTAGTTTTTTGACCAAATCAGGAGCAAAAAGAGGCTACACAGGCATTTTTGGACATTATGGAGCCATTGGAATAGGTTTCAGAGCTTTCTAAGCATTGTAAACTAATGTATTCACACTTTTGACCATAATAGAGAGGGCCAAGCCATTGGAAGCTAGACCAAGGAGACGTATCCCAAGAGGGGTGAACTCCTTCATCATGTTTTGTTGTGATATTGTTTATGCTGATGTTTATATATGTTATATGTTGTTGTTTAGTCATTTGTTTATGTTAATTTGCACATAAAAACTACATAAAAACACTCAAAATCCCATGTTTAAACTTGCAAATAATTTCATAAATCCTCAAGCACCTTTAATATATTCTAAAAAGGAATTTTAACACAGCAAAACTAATTTTCTTAATCAGATCAAGTTTGGTATCAAAGCTCTTGGTTTTGTTTCTACAAGAAGGATTTAACTGTTTGCAAGTGAATGTCATGCTTACAAGGTTAAAACTCAAAAGAGGAGAAGGGAAGTTGGTTGAAAGCCCTGAAGTTGGGTCAAAGGGAAGGAGGGAAAGGTTGCCACAATCTCCAGCACCAGTTCTTCCTCAACTTGTAGTTGAGACTCCAGTGAGCATGTCTAATGAAGGGGAACTTACAAACATGACAAAGGATGAGAAGGTCTTCAGGAAGGCTTTCTTTGATATGATAGAGATGGTAAAGGTCCTCTATGAAGAGAGGATTACCAGACTACGGGGTGAAAGCTCCAAAACTCCCAAAGGAGAAGGTTCCTCAAGAGGAGGTAATGGAAATGGAGGTAAACATCCACCCTCTCCACCATCTTCTTCATCTTCTTCTTCACAAGCATCTTCACCCTCTTCCACTAACACAACCCTTACTCATACTCATTAACATACCTCAAAATGAACTGGTAAATTTCCCTTATTAAAACTTGATGTTAAATTTGAATTTCCCATGTGTAGTGGTGAAGTTAATGCAAAGAAGCTTGAAAATTGGGTTCACCAAATGGAGGTCTGTGGTGAAGTAAAATTATAAGTGCGGACACAAAAAAATTCCTCTAACCCAATGATAGGTCTAGCCACAACAGATACATTCTATGGAAGATTTCTTAGGTTAGAACCAATTAAGAGGGCCTACCTCTTAGTACGCTTATCTTGTTTGATTATGTCCTTGCTTGCTCGCTCCATCTATCTCTCGCTTCCTTCTTCAAACAGCTGAAACAAGTAAACAACAGCAAACAACAACCATGATAATAGACAAATTGTAACTCAACCTACTTAACAAGTCAAGAAACATTAAGCCATGAATATGTAAGATGAAAAAACATGTAGGAAATCAATCGATAGTTGCATATATATAGAATCAAAGAGATATTACGACCATTGTCTTGACGTTGTCATTCTCCTTTGACAAGACCAGGTTCCCACACACTTCTGCTAGCATTCCATGATGGCCTCAATCAATGATAGTTTTAAGTCTTTTCCCTTTAGGCTTCACTCCAAACAAAATCACATTTCTCCCTCACACAACTAGATATCTACAACCATGAATAGTTTTTCATTTTATTCCAAACCAAAATAGCACTAGCACACCAACATTAACACTACAACACTAACACTAGCTTATGCTTGGGAAGAAGGGAGGTTTATATAATATGAATGGATGGGAGATGGATCCTCTTCTCATGGGAGAAATTCTTATCCCTTGAGTTAGTTCCATCATTATAGGGGAAAGGACCCCAAACTGACATCCTCGACCCCATCCAGCCAAACCATTTACAAGACTTCTGTTACGAAGCTTCTAAAGCTGGAAGCTTCGGCTCTTAATTTAAAAAAATTCCATAACAGGACCGGTGTGACTGGAACACAACTCATTCGCTCTAGTCAGTGTCAGGGACAGTGCTAATCTCTACAAATCAGTGCAGGGAAGACAAGGGCCATTAGTGTTGGTCTTGTAAGCTAGGGAAAACAGAAGTTTCAGGGGAAATGGTGCAAAAGGAAATTGATCTGCTCATGAAGAGGGACACAATGGGAGTTGCTTCATGAAGGGTAAGCATGTAGGGTTCACTGTATAGGTCCTCCAGAATCAAGGAACGAGGAGTATAGGGACAATGACAAAATGTTGTGTAACAGATGGCCCCTAAAGCGTGAATGCCAAACTACAGTGAGGGATGAAATGCTTTATGAATCAATGTGGGGAACCGTAGTTTGTCATCATAAAAACTGAAAGCAAGTACAGATACATATACATAACTGAAAACTCTGTCAAATGATACATGAATCGTGGTATGGATGTAGCCATCCAAAGAATGATCATGTGAATGGATCTAGGCATGGGTGCAATGATCCGTTAAAGAGGATCATAATGAAACCAAGGTATGGTTGCAGCCATTCAATAATGAGAAGGATCACATATGATAACTTATGGTATGGTCATAGTCATCCATCTGAAAGAGACATATATATCAACATAACCATGTCACATCACTTCGCAACCTAGACTTTTGTGATTTGAGCCCAGGGTCTTGCGCTCCAACACAACCTGATCAAAGTACAAATTCTAACATGCGAATAGATGTGTTGACGTCGAACATGCTATAAAGTCGCTTGATTACCAGTCAATGATGTAAACTGTGAACAAGCGTGAGAGAAACCACTAATAATGGCAATGTTCCTCAACATACTATCAACACAATCCATGGAATTTGAATAGAGAAACTGAAGTCGAACACCCGTGAATTTACTCGTTCGAAAGCCAATGATGTGAACTTATCATCGAGTGCGAAGAACTTGCCATTATGGCATGCAAGCTCTAAGGCACTGGAAGGGAGTCTCTCGGTCAACTTCCTAGATAATGAGCTGAAGTCGACGGAAAGCGACTGTGTCTAAGGAGGGCCATAATGTTTCCCACATCATCGACACAAGACGAAAGGATGAAAAATGATTTTTGGTGATACAGAGAATCAAAAGGTAAATGTAACTGCAAAAGGACAACTCTTGAACATATCGGTGACACAACTGGAAGTTTGGCAGCTTTTGGATCCATAGGATCGGTGGTCATGATGACATGGTAGAGATCAATTGGAAGGAAAAAATGAACGGCCCAACCTAGGGACATCAACAATACGAAGGAGGATACCCCAACCCAACACGAAGCAGAAAGTGCCATGTTCAAGAGTGAGTTTCCGACACAACTGAGTAGATTTCCAAATTTCCCCCCACCATTTTTGGCAGGTACCCCAATTATTTTTAATCACAAGCTTGAAGGGGATAGCATATGCTTGCACTGTAAGTTCATCCTTCAGACGAATCCGACCTAGTAAGTTTAACAAACCCTAGGAAGGAGAAGCTCATGTTCGTCATGGTGACGAATCCAATGTCGTTTAATATTTTAACGAGTCTGACAAAGGTATAACTTGATATATTTTTCATGTTTAGAGAGTTTGAAAAAGACATGGAAAAGAAAACTCCACATGGTCCCTTTTCATACATTTGTGTCTCTCGAGCCCGAAAAGGTAGAAAACAACACTTGAGAGAACCGCTTGACCATTTCAGTCAAAAAGTACCTTTTTCGTAAGTAGTTTATCCCAGCCCAAAAAGGGGGTAAACTTATACTGGGTGCACAACATTTTGCATCCATTGACAAGTTCGAAATGACAAGGGCTTGGCTATATTTTCGCAAGGGTCAGAAAAGAGCTTGAAACAAGACCCCCCATTTTATTCTCTTTTACGAGTCAAAAGGAAAAAATACTCGGCAATCTTTTCATTTGATTTTTACGAGTTGAGAAAAGAGCTGAAACATGACTCAATCCTGGAGGAACGAATGGTATAAAGGGTAGCAACTGGTTCCAACAATGGTGGAACTATTCAAAACATGTAATGTTCAAGAGGTTGGCTACTAAAACCACTCATCGTTGCAGTCCCTTAGGAAAGGAAAAACAACCAAGTGAAAGCATATGATCAGCCAAAGAGATGGTGGTGATGGAATGAAACAACCAAGGCTCATCTAGCAGAAAGTAGCTGATAAAAAAGGCAATCACGAGATGTAAATAGGGCATGGGTTCCTTTTTACACAAGCTTGAACCATAGATAACTCTGCTTGGATTCGATTTCATGTTTACACAAGTTGAAACGAAAAACTACGCTTGCTATAAGTTTGCATTCCCCCAGCATAATGACTCAATCGAGGTACATGCCCCCCAAGCTTCATTTCAGTCAACTAGGTGAATGGAATGAAGTTTCACTTTCGAGATCTAGGAAAGACTTGACTGGGATCTTAGGAGATCTTAATCAAAGAGTCGATTTGGAAAAGGGAGTTGCTTCATTTTTTTAACGAGGTTGACACAATGAAAGAACTATCCTCGGAAATATGTTTCATTTTTTAATGAGCTTGATATAGGAAGAAACTATCCTTGGACTCCTTGATTCATTTTTTAATGAGCTTGACACAAGAAAAGGAACTATGCTCACACCCTTTGTTTCATTTTTTAGCGAGGTTGACACAAGACCAGGAACTATACTCATCCCCTGATATTTTTTTAACGAGGTTAACACAAGACCAAGAACTATCATCATCACATTTGTTCATGAACCATAGGAGAACATGGCTCCCAAGAGGTCTTCACTAGAGTGAAAAACCACGCTCTAGTAGGAATACATGTCAATTGGTATCATACAAAGATCGGGTTCCAATGCCCCCAGTACACAATGTACTATACCATCTGTGTGATCATCAGCAGGTGTGGAAACAGAATAGGTAGCCACATAATTCACATATGGCTAGGAAGGTACTACTTACAAACAAGAGCCGATAGGGGTCGATGGTTGTAAAGAAGGCACTTGGTGACTAATGAATGGCAATTGATCAATGGTCACTGTTCTCCCTTCGTGCGGAAAACAAACCACACATAAAAGTGAAGAAACAAGAGCTCCCATGACATAAACATAGTCGTGTCCAAGGAGAGTATTTAAATCTAACAGACCTTGGACTACCATCACGTATATATAGATAGTCTTTCCTCCCAAAGTAATAGGGAACTTCGAAAGGAACCCCAAGGGTTGGCTGGTTCCTTTGTTGAAATCCAACAGATTCAAAGTGGTAGGCACAAGCTATGGGGAGCCCAAATCTTTCCAAGTAGTAGAAGACATGATGTTAACAGATGCGCCTTCATCTAATATAGTGCCATGTACTACCATATTATAGGCTTGTACTATGATCTGGAAACGCACATAAGATGGGAGGTGGAAAGAAGTCAAGTGACTCCAATTGAAAGAAATGGTAGAACTACTTGGTGGGGGCATCATATGATTTCCCCCATGTTGTATTGGAATAGGAGAAGGACTCTCCTGAACAAATAGGACGGGAGGGTCACTCTTCGATTCATGAGAATCTAAGGAGACAAGAAGAACATGAGCAGTATGATCACTAATCTCTTCCATAACAAAGTGAGAAACTAGTAGCGGAACCAAGACGACACTCTTTTCGAGCAATGGTTTGTCAAGAACAGACATAAGAGAGTCACACTCAAGAAGAGCAGGAATGACAAGAGATGAATTCAAGTCAATCTCTTTACCAACCAGGAGAGGGTTAGGAGAAAGCCTCTGATAACCAACAGGAAGTTGGGTCTAAGGAGTTGTAAGGTTTTCCAAAACTTTGAATACTTTATCCATAAGAGGACAAAGGTGAAGAAGATGCTCTCCTTCACATAACCTACAGGGAAATCTAATATTCCCTTTCTTCTTACCATCATTAGTTGAAGGCGTAACATTGACATGATCTCTAGAGGTCGACAGGGATAATCGGTTCAGGTTTTGAGACCATTCCTCTAAGACTCTGGGAATGATAGGACAATCTCAAAGGAGATGGTCACCCTTACACAACCTGTAAGGGGATTTTACCTTCTGAGAAGGATCAAAAGGTTTGTCGACGAGGGGTAAATTTGGAGTAATAGTTGCATGGTTGGCATCTCGCTTATTTGACTTCTTCTTCTTCATCTTCTTCTTCTTATTCTTAGCTTCCTGGTTACTGTATTTGAAACTTTCACTAAGGGAAGTAGAAGAGAAAAGTGAATAAATGGGGAAGAAGGCGAGGGTTCAACCTTAGAATCATCATGACGTGATTCAAATGAAGGAGACATTTGGACAGGATTTAGGATGCTCAGGCTCACCGAGGTTGAAAATAATCAAACAGGCAGACCAATGGTTAACCCAAGGAGGGACAACGTTGCCATATAAGGAGCACCAGCATTTCCAAAAGAAGGAAAAGGACCAAGATTCCCATCCGAGGGGAACCCTTGACTGGTAGACTCTAGGAATGTTGCCATTGGAATCAACTTTTAAAGAAACACTAAGGAAGATAACTTTAACTAGGAATATTTTGTGGGCAGTTAATTTTAAGACACTGAAACAAAACTTTTCATTTTCATATTTTAAGAGTCAAGAAAAGGACAAAAGGTGACTCTAGTTGCTTTCAAAATTAAAGAGCTCGAAAGGACAAGTGCTCGATGATATTTTTAATTTAAATAGTCAAAAAGATCAAAAATGACTACTCAGGGTACTCTAGGCATGAAGGATTACCAGGTAACCGTGAACTGCAGAATACCTCTCAATGAACCGAGAAGTACGGGCAGGAAATCTCCTCGAATGTTGTGTTTGGTGTATCGCATTTACAAAGTGGCAAACTTGGCTTCCAACTGATAAAGGATTGCAAAGCTAGTGGGGTCTCCCTTTATATACACGACAGTACAAGGAGCACAAGTCCGTACTAGCGATGTCTAATGTCGAAGTGAATGATAGCTTCTAGGTTTAAAGACGTCGGGACATGTCTCTAGCCTAGACCACTAAATGTGTGTATTAACTTTCAATGCTTCCTTAGGTCAATTTAATAAATTTTAATGGTTTATCTTGAATTAGGTTTCAATTACAAGGCCCTGCCATTGTCATCTGAAAACTCCCATATGCAGCTATATGAGAAAATAGATCTTTGTCTTTGATGAAAGTTAACACTAATTGAGAGATAGAGAACACACAACCAATGCAACAATCAAAGAATGAAACATTTCACTAATAAATCTCCTAAATGCACAAAATATTCCCTTAACAACAAAATAAGTTTCATTTCATTTCCAATGCTTATGATGATGCAATTCTAGCTTCTCAATAATGCTACTAATGAAATATTTTTGCTTAAGTAAACTAGAATGATGTTCTTCTTTTCATAAAATGCAAAATGAATCTTTCACATAAAGCACTTTAATGAAAATGTTCCAAAATTCTGAACAAACAAGCATCGACCAAACCCAAAGCATGATAAATGAAACTAAAAGCAACTTCTTCCTAAATTGAACAAACCAAACACATAAATGCTTCAATAGACAAACCAAGCAATGTAATATATGCTTGGAAAGAGAAAAGAGACACTCGAAATAAGAGAACAAATGCTTTCCCTCAATCAATTGAAAACAAAGCATCCTAGTCATTTTTGGGCGGAAGAAGAGAGTCTGAGGGTCAAGACACACTAGCACTGCAATGGGAGAAATTTTGATTTTTCTTAACTCAGAGACCGGAGTGATTTTTGGGCCAAAAGTAGCACTGATCAGCATGACCAGCATGACTTTTAGGCTAAAACTAGCGCTGATAAGCCTAATCGGTGCAATTGTTTGGCCAAAAATAGCATTGATCGAGGGATTCAAAGAAAAAATAAAAATGAACTTCACACAGGGCCAGACTTAACACATCAGGGGGTGGGATATACCAATAAAGCACATAAAGAAAGCTAAATGAAGCTTTCCAGTCAGGGAGAAGATGGTCTAAAAAGCTTACAGGGTCAAAATCATGAGAACAAAATGCACTGGCCAAGATTTGGAACAAACCCTAATCTTCACTTACACAGATTAGCGCCACTGTAACTAACAACAAGCGGCAGAGACTGGTCGGTGCGATTGTTTCTCAGCAACTCGCGTTGATCGGCGCGACTATCAATGGATTAAGCGCATTGATCGAGGGAGCCAAGAAAAAATAAATAAATAAAATTAAACAGGGACCAGATCTGCTACTGTGAATTTCAGACTCAAGCCAGTAAGCAGGAGAAACAACACAGAACCAAAGGGAAAAATTGGAACTAAGAAAGTTCACACGAAATCATGAAATCTAAGACAAGCAAAAGGATTGGTTCCCCAGTATGGTCACCAATTTGTGGTGAAGTAAAATTATAAGTGCGGACACAAACAAATTCCTCTAGCCCGATGATGGCTCTACCCACAACAGATACATTATATGAAATATTTCCTTAGGTTATAACCAATTAAGAGGGCCTACCTCTTAGTATGCTTATCTCGTTTGATGATGTCCTTGCTTGCTTGTTCCAGCTATCTCTCGCTTCCTTCTTCAAACACCTTAAGCAAGTAAATAAAAACAAACAACAACTGTGATAATAGAAAAATTGTAATTCAACCTACTTAACAAGTCAATAAACATTAAGCGATGAATATGTAAGATGAAAAAACATGTAGGAAATCAATCAATAGTTTCATATATATTGAATCAAAGAGAGATTACGACCATTGTCTTGACGTTGTCGTTCTGATTTGACAAGAACAGGTTCCCACACAGTTCTGCTAGCATTCCATGATGGCCTCAATTAATGATATTTTTAAGGCTCTTCCCTTTAGGCTTCACTCCAAACCAAATCACACTTCTCCCTCACACAACTCAATAGCTACAACCATGAATAGCTTGTTGTTTTACTCCAAACCAAAATAGCACTAGCACACCAACATTAACACTACAACACTAACACTAACTTGTGCTTGGGAAGAAGGGAGGTTTATATAAGATGAATGGATGGGATATGTATCCTCTTCTCATGGGATAAAGTCTTATCCCTTGAGGTAGTTTCATCATTATAGGGGAAAGGAGCACAAACTGACATCCTCGACCCCATCTAGCCAAACCATTTACCAGACTTCCGTTACGAAGCTTCTAGAGCTGGAAGCTTTGGCTCTTAATTTTAAAAAATTTCCATAATAGGACCGGCGCGACTGGAACATAGCTCAGTCACTCCAGTCAGCGCTAGGGACATTTCTAGTCTCTGTACATCGGCATAGGGAAGACAAGGGCCATTAGCGCCAATCTTGTAAACTAGGAAAAATAGAAGTTTCAGGGGAAATGGTGCAAAAGGGAATTGATCTGGTCATAAAGAGGGACACAATGGGAGTTTCTTCATAAAGGGTAAGCATGTAGGGTTCACTGTAGATGTCCTCTAGGATCAAGGAACAGGGAGTATAGGGACAGTGACAAAATGTTGTGTAACAAGGTCTATTGCAGAATTCAAAACCTTCAAGAGGATAGCATAAAGATGCAATTAGCTTCCTTGAGGATGGAGGGTGCAGAATTAGTATGGTGGGAATCAAAGACACAATGAGAGATAAAAAAACATGGTAATATCTCAATTTCTTGGCCTGATTTCATTGCTGCAATTAAAATACAATTATACCCTCTAGATTATATGCAGAAATCCATCATGAATTGGCAGAACTTTAGACAACTTGAAGGTAGAAATGTGCAAGATTACACCCAAGAATTCAGAACAAAAAGGCTTCTAATGTTAGGTGTATAATTTCAATCACAAGACACATTGTTGAAGTACATAGGGGGATTACATAGTTAGCTTAGGCATACTATCCTTATGTTTAATCCCATTAATCTAGATGAGGTGTGTGTGCAAGCCACTCATCTTGAGGCAAGAGGGAAAAATACTCCAGAAGAGGTTAGTAAAAATCCATTTAAGGGTAAGGAAAAGAAAAGGTTTTCAAAGGGAAGGGAAAGAAAAATGCATCTATTAATAAGGAAGGAGAGAAATTAACATGCAAGCATTGTTCCAAAGAGGGTCACGATGAAGCTCTGTTCGAAGCTTCATCCCAAAATGAAACCAAAGAAATTCAACAACAAGGGAAAACAAAAGACAACTGCAACCACTCAACAAGATTTTGGATCCGATTCAGGTGATGAAACTAAAATTACATCCATGGGTATGAAGGAAAAATAATCCATTGCTAGCACTAGTACTTCAAATTCACACAATGAAACTCCACATGAAAAGAAGATGATAGAACTTTTTCACATAAGGGTGATCTCAAAACATAGCAACATTGATACTCTTTTTTGACAATGGCTCTCAAGCCAATATTATCTTTGAAAAATATTGTCAAAAGTTTAACTTGGAAACTATTCCACATCATAAGCCACATCCACTTGGATGGGTGTTTGACAATGCACAATTGCAGGTAACTAAAAGTGCAAAACTAAAATTCGTTATTACTGCAAATTTTATAGATGAAGTGGAGCTTCATGTTGTGTCATTAGACATATGTGGTATAGTTTTGGGAAGCCCGTATCTCTACGACATAAAATCTATCTTCCATAGACATGAAAAAAAATAACATTTTTTCAAAGATGGAGTAGAATATATTGTGAGAGCTCATAGAAAGAAACTAACTAGCATTTGCACCAGACATTGCAAAGAAAATGTCGTAAGGCAATAGATAACATATAACACTATGTAAAGCAATCGATAACATATAACACTAATTAACGCTTCTTTGCCCCACCACCTCCGAGCTGGCACCCGCTGTGATGGCAACCAACACCCGCGCAATTTCAAACGATCCCTCGCGCCAAACATTCATTTGCTCCATTCGCACAACCGGAACAGGTCCTCTCGAGCATTCATTTCTCCTATTCACGGTGCTTTCTCACCTTGTAGGTCCGCTCGCGGTGCTGAATCCCAGCAGGTTGTGCCCTAGGCATAAGGTAAATTATACTCTGTGAACAATGACATCCACCATTTTGGCGGGCGCCAGGAAGGCCCATGCATACGAATCCCACCCCGTGCTACTATAAATTGTCTGCATTGGCAGCTCCCAGCGTCTGGCGAAACAGATACATTCAAAGTCTCCATTTCGGCGCAGGTTCGAGAGACGCTGAAGGTGTTTTCCCATTGCTTCGTAATCAGTTACCAAATTTATAAAGGACCACTTACCCATTCAAACATCTTCAATAGTTTTTAGGACGTGATTTAATGGTTAATAGTTAAGTAGGGAGGTCTAATCCCAAACAAAATTATATATATCTAAAAATTGCTCCAAACGCGGTCCAATCTCAAGCAAAATTATATATCTCTCAAAACTGCTCCAAACACAATTTTTTTAGTTGAAAAAAATACAATAAACCACCGCCATTACAATTGCAAACTCAAGCTCCTGCATCTAGTGTGCTTGATTGTGTACTACCCATTTAGCCATGGAGGCCATGAAAATCAGATAATCCTAAACCACCGCCATTGCAAGCTTCCTACATCCACTGTGCCTGCCTATGCACTTTGCCAAGTGCATAGTTTATTTGAGCTTTTCATTGGGGTGAGATTTTGAGTACAAATATATTCAATTCTATGAGAGGAATTTGGTGCACATTAATTTTCACATGCTTGCTAGGAAGGATGACCACGGAAAAATGCAAGGGCACCAACCAGTGGAGCATTGATGTAAGTAGTAGGCTCAAACTACCTGAAGTATGTTGCCACATTTGCTTTATCCTCATTTTCAACTGAAAACATTTTCCAATGCTCCTTTGGTGTGCTGCCATTGCTTTCTGCAATAAATGAATTATACCTCGCTATTTTAGCAACAAAAAATATAATTGCAAGTGAATCTCATTTTCGTGTCAGATCAACAACCTTTTTTCTCGAACTTCTTGTTCCTACTTGCTAAAAGAAAACTGTGTTTTTTATTATCAACCTTGAATATTTCTTTCATGTCTTCTCTTGCATTATTATGGCGATCTGGGCTCTATGTCAAATGAAGTTACCAGACTGTTATAAGATTAGGCTAGTAATGCAAGCAAGGCGATGACTGCATGTACATTTTGAATTGGTGCCTCAACAGGTGCTATCATCTCTAACAATTTTTTGAAGTGATTGATGTTTTTGGCCACATCTTATGTTGTCATCTTTATTTGTGAAAACTTCCTCAGCTATATCTTAGGATGAGAGCTTGATATTCATAAATGTTAAACAACTTGAATTTCAATTGATTATTGTGTTTGGCTACATATTAGGAGCCTCCTCTTTATTTGGTGAAGTTCCCTCAGACAAATCTCATAGTTATAGCTTTATTTTCACACACGTGTGGCCCATTTTTATTTTGGTGTTTTGGCACTGCTGATGTGAGTCATTTGATCATTAATGCTCAAAATGTTACAAGTAAGACTCCTGTGATTATTAGTTTCCCATTTGTTGATTCTAGCAGTTCATCTGGTATGTTTGACTTCATCTTCTTCCAGAATGCTAAATGATCTTGTTCAATAATGGAATTCCCATTTGCAACTTCCAGATGAAATCCATGTTGTTAAATTTTACAACCAGATCTGTTTTAGACAAAGAAGAAAGTCAAGCTAGCTACAGCCACGGTTCTGGTGTACTTTGAGACTTCTAATTTGCATGGGTGTTTGTTGTATTGCTTGTTCTTTTTCAAATAGGTAACCAACCTGAAAATTAAAGTCTGGCCTTGCTTATGAACAGACCATTAGCTTTGGTATCAAATATTGGAAAAAATTCCAATGATCAAAGAGAGATATTGAGCTTGTGTTCACAACACTAGAGTGCTCAGCAATTGGAATCAAATTTATTGATTAAGGCATGAATGTACAACAAATAAAAGACATACCATCCACTGAAATATTTTAATTTTAGCAGAAAGAATGATGTATTCACAGTGGACAATATTAGAGAGTAAAATATACGATAGAGAATTGCAGTTCTTTGGAAATAAAATGCATGAGTCAACCTTACATTATCTGGAATTCTCCCACACTTACAGAGTGTGACTACAATTTATCTATTCAAGTTGTTGCGTGATTATCACGTTGTCTTCTCCGTTGCATTCTCCTCTATCTGTCTTTTTTTTGTGACAATTTTTGTTGCCTCATTATATATTTTTTTATTATTTAATTAAATGTATTCAATACTTCTCTATAGATAAAGGCTAAAATGGTTTTTTCGTCCTAAAGGGCTATTCATAAAGCAAGGGTCAGTTAACCTTCCTAAAGTACTATTCAGCTGTCCTTACATAGATAATAAGACAAATCCTTGCTTTCTAGGAGATGAAGGTCCAGAGGATATGTGAAGATTAACAAAAAATCTAACATTCATTATATTTATCTTGCATGTTTTAGTTGATGTATTTCCTACATTTGCTATCCTTGATAAACATGATTATTTGTTTGCCTCTTGTTAGAAAGGGGTAATTCGGGGATAATTGTTGCACCAGGCCTTGGGCTAACTTGGAATGTGTCTTATTCAATGTAAAATTTTGTTGTTGTTAACTCAATGTAGCTTAGTGTTACTGCCAACTGATTCAAGAAAAAAATGAAGTTGGATAAATAAGCTTAGAGTGTATTGTCTGAAGATCAAAGGCCCAAATTATTTGTTGAAGCCTGAATTTTATATTACCATGTATTGACTGAAAATCTAGAAATATATGGTAGTATTTTTTTCCTTGAGCTTTGACTGTGTTATCAAAAAGCCCTATTTCTTTTCAACTTGTATGGATGTTTGGGGCTTGGCATGGTTTTTTGGCTAGATGTTTACATAGCAGCTGTGTGAAGGCAAAAAATTCTTCTGCTTTATATTTGTTGTAACTTGTTTTATGGTGCATCTATAGGCTGCAATAGTGAGTGTACAAAAAATCTGGAAGCAAGTCAATTATTTACACAGCAGAAACTTGAACAACACACATGATGCCATAATGCCACTACACAACATATGCCCAAGAGCGATTAAGACATGTTTCCTTTCTAATTTATGGAAAACTATACTTTAGGAACTATTTAAACTGTAGAAAACTTTGGAACTTAAGAAGGCATTCAACAGTTAAATAAGCCACCTTTGATGCAATACATGAGATTCCAGTGTTGGTTGCAGTTTGACTTCTATTAATCCTCTAGACAAAACACCTTCGATACTATTTATGAGCTTCCAGTGGTGGTTGGAAGTTTGACTTCTATATTATCATTCTCCAACAAATGTGAAACAGTGATTCAGACTTTGATTCCATGTTGACCCATTTCAATTCGCAAATAAAAATGTATTACAAATCCTCGCAGCCCAAATTAACTTAGGCATTGTTTAGGAAGGGACCATGGGGTGATTGTGAATCCAAACTCCACTTCAATGACTTATTCCTTTGTGAGGTCCCAACATGAATCCTAGACTGTTCTCTTTTTCCAAGGTAATGGTTATCAGAGTCTAGTGACTATGAGTAATACACAGTTTCAATTCCGCCGTATTTTGTTAGTGCTTTGCTTGGGAAATCTCTGAAGGGAAATAGCTGAGGAGATTGGCCCCAATTTGGCCAAAAAAATTAGGAGTCTCTGTATAAAAATGAAGAGATTGTTCCGGGATGGGTACCCGGATTACAATTTGTTTTTTGTCATAGTTTTAACTTTTAAGATTTTTGTAGTTTCGTTTAATGTGTGCTAATAGTAGTATTAGAGCATGTTAGCTCTCCACGTAGGCACTTTGTCATCCTTGTTTGTCAAATTGTAGATTTGTGTCACATTATTTTCTATTGAATTCAATCAGTCCTACCATTTCAATGCATTTTTGGAACCCTACCAATCCCTTTAGACCTAACACACCTAACTTTCCTATCCAAAACAATAACTCTTGAGCTCATAACTTGTTTTGGTTCTCTCTAAATCCACTACACAACTAGTGTAGCTATATGCAGCAGAAGAAAGATGCATGTTTTGGGTATGATGGTGAATTCTAATTTTTTTTTCTATCCATTTCTGCGATTTAGCTGGGTGACCCTTTCATAGACAATTCCTCTGCATGAAATCCATACCCGATACTTATTCATTTTTCAGGCCCAACCCCTAATTCTCTCTTTCATGCCACCTCACATACTACAAGATTTCTATCAATTAGAAGGGACTAGCGGGTGGTTCCAAAATTTTCTAAGACATGTGGAGTTCATCTACTAACTTACCATGCCATGCATCTTCCGTCCCATGTGTGAAAACGGTCACCAAAGATTACTTCACATATGTTGATAGCTTATGGGTGATAGGTCATTAGAATAAATCCAAAATTTCATTCCTTTGCTTTGAATTTTTCTCTTCTTCATTAGACATATATCGAAACCCTGCATGCTAGGATTCTTAGGCATAGAAAACATGGTGTGCTCTTATGTTTCAGATTTTATTTGTTAGGTTTGTAAATGGAATTTATAGAGCTCTATTACTGTTATAAACATTTTTCTCTATCAAGAACTATGATTTATTTGTCATATTATTGCGTATACAATATAAAATTACTATCTTCCCTATTTCGACAGCTCGAGCTACTTTTAGTAGAAAATATGGTTAAATTTCAACCTTTTCTGACTTGTCTATTAATTTCAAGAATTTGCCAAAAGACCTTTGCCAAGTGCATTTTCAATGCATCTCATAGCGTTTTAAGATTTTCCTTGGTTTAATCATTTTTCATAGCCAGCAATCAATATTTGACGTCCAAATTACATCAAACCACTTTCCGTCATGGATTTACGGAAAATTTGCACTAAATATTAAGAAACTAAAATACATATTTCCGCTAATGGCACTGCTTCTAATGGTTTATATTCCGTCCTTTTTAGTTTTTTCATATCATCGTGGCTCAAGGATGATCCTATATGCTAGCTCCCATACCATCTCATGATCGACATTTCATCCCACTTCTCATTGCATCTGAATTGTTACTTTGCACATTATCTTTATAGTTCTCTGTAGGTGTTTCCATATCGCCCCCCAGATGGATGGGGGCCATTGACATTTAATTTTAATTTAATTGAATTGAATGGCTAAGATATAATGTAGGAAAATATCTCTAGAATATGCTCCGTATGAGTCTGATATCGGCGGCTATGGCGCGAGTGACATTAAATCAATGAAACTTTATTTTTAGTTTTGGGGCGGCGATTTATTTGAAACATGGCCTGTCCCTTCATTTCCATCTCTGTGTTTTCCCTCATTCGGTTGATTGCGGCTTCGTTTGCCTCATGCCTATGATCATTTGGCGATGCATATCCTGCCTTCTTCCTTAAAGCGGCGATCAGTTTGCATCCCATGCCTATCGATATCCTTACATAAGAATACCTCACACAAGAGATCTCATCCTGTAGAACACGACCAACCATGTCCGAGCCGCGAAAGAGCACCGCGAATGATATATGTTGGCTCTGGTGGACGCAGTCAGAAGCTTTGACAGAACAATCCAGGAATTTGCTGGGAAAATGGACGGTTTGGATGCAGAGAGTACTTGGTGCTTAGATGCGATTAGATGATGATAAGGATGATGCTACCCTTTTTGGTGTTGTATTTTATTTATCTGTTGGATGATGCTACCATGAGAAATTGAAATATGTTTGGCAATCATCTGCATCAAGTGGCTTTTTTTCCTCTGAAGGTTATCACTATTAGCTGGGCCTCCACCTCCTTATCATAGAATATAAAGCCATGCCTTGATTTATTTTGCAAGTGATATAATTATATACAAGTCAATGTTAACATCAATTCAATTAATGATTGAAAAATCATCTACACAAAATATATATATATATATATATATATATACTGAATCCTAGATTATTGAAGCCAAAGAGTTGCATATATATCATTCCAACAGTCTAAGTACTCCATAATGTGCATCTGCACGATTGCAGATTGAAATTTTAATTAAATCAAATACAATTTTGCATCCTTAATCAAATACTAAAATTCATAGAAATTAAACACCACCTCCCAATGTTCTGTGACTCACTTTCTGATAACCAGATTGTTTTCATAAGCTACAGTTGAAGCCATGGAAGAAAGGTCTGCATAGGACCTATTCCCTAGTTCAATTGTTGAATCAATAACACCCCTGGTTCTGCCATGATACAAGTTTACAGGATCCTCAAGAAGGCCGATGATACTGAGAAACATCTAGGACCCTCTTCTGGGTATTACGATTCTTTGTCCTAAACCAAATAAAAACATTCAGCCAAACCCTAATTAATGATGTTGGCTGCGGATGAATTCCTTATTCAAATTTTCAATATATTAAGAACAGGTATATGAGAAAGAAACAGACCAATAAAAATCAGCCATCCCTAACTCATGATGTTGGCTGAGGATAAAATCCTTGTTTGATTCTTGATACTTCAAAAATGACTATTGAATAAAGATAAAGATCAATAAAATCACCAATGAATCGCCTGAATAGTGTTTTTCACAATCCAACATTATGAGAAAGAAAACTTTAACATAATTTTATCCAGGTTACAAAGTTAATCTCAATCCTTCTTTGGAACCCTAAAAGAAAAGGGTTATTAATAGACTGTTGAGGGTATAGTCAGTTGGGTTGTGGGCCAGGGGGTTTATCACCATTGACACAGTTTCAATTCCCGCTTATTTTCTTAGTGCTTTGATTTGGAAATCTCTGAAGGGACATAACTGAGGAGATTGGCCCCAATTTGGCCAAAAAAAATTAGGAGTCTCTGTATAAAAATGAAGAGATTGTTCGGGGATGGGTACCCGGATTACAATTTGTTTTTTTGTCATCGTTTTAACTTTTAAGATGCAAGGGCATCAGTGGAATCAAGCACCTGCATTAGAGCTCGGGAAAGGTTCTGCGTGTGCAGCCAAGAGTTGTTCTAGTGGGTATTGATGCCACTGGAGATTTTGTATGCCAATAACTATGACTGCTAGTTTGGCCAATCCAAAGGTTTCAAAGCTGAAGGCAGCTTACTGTTTTGGTAGGGGGACACTTCAAGGCCATCTGTTGGTAATCCTGTCCATTTCCATTCTGCCCGTCTTTCTTCCCCTTGTCATTCGTGTCCGTTTCCATTCTGCCCGTGTCTCTTCCTTTTGCCATTGATCTAATGGTTGAAATTTGTTTAATCTTCTAACATCTAAATCCTGTGGTGCACAAAATGACAGATAGCCAATGAGAGAAGTTGATTTCAGAGGGAAACGCCTTACGGCGTAACAAGAAACATAAAACAAACAAACAATATAGTAGTAACATTAATTAAAATTATTAATATAATAATAACATGAATTAAATAATTATAATGATTACTATAATAATGTTACAAAATAGTGTTAAAAAATAGTAAAATATAAAACATAAATATTGTTACAATATAGTAAATCATTAAACATAAATAGCATTACAAAATAATAAAACATAAAGCATAAACAAACAAACTGTATAGTAATATCATGAATTAAAATTATTAATATAATACTAACATTAATTAAATAATGATAATGATTAGTATAATAGTGTAACAAAATAGTAGAACATAAAACATAAAACAAAAAAAACAATATAGTAAGAACATGAATTTTTAAAATTATTAATATAGTAATAACATGAATTAAATAATTATAATCATTAGTATAATAATGTTACAATATAGTAAAACATAAAACATAAAACGTAAAACAGACAAATAGACAAACACGAATAACATGAATTAATAATGATAATGATTAGTGTAATAGAGTTTCAAAATAGTGTTTCAAAATAGAAAAACATAAAACCTAAAACAAACAAACTATATAGTAATAGCATGAATCAACATTATTAATATAGTAATAACATGAATTAAATAATGATAATGATTAGTATAATAGCATTACAAAATAGTAAAACATAAAACATAAAACAAACA
>APFE030637631.1:0-14869 GCA_000404065.3 Pinus taeda
GGGGGTGCATCCTTGCCTGGAATCTTCTGAGATCTGATAATCCAGGTCTGCTAGGTCCTGCCAGTCTAGCTCCCTCTGAGGAGCATTCAGAGGAGTGACACTGAGGATTTTAGGGGTTTCCATGATTTATGCAAATAATAACTGGAATGCTGTTTGAATCAGTGATTTCTGATGAGAACCGAGGTCAACAGGGTTGGATTACGGTCAGGATGAGAATGCCGGCCCCTTAGGAAGGGTTTTAAGTGGCAAGGAGACCTCCTCTGTCAATTTTGGGAGTTTACTCAGGAGTTCACGACTGCGCGAACAGGGTAATTCTTTTAACTGATTTGGCAGTGAATTGCAGGTCTCCGGCACTGTATTTCGATTTTAACTGGTCGAATAGGAAAAACACAGTTGGTTTACCGGTGAATTTCACATCTCACAGGCTTTCATGGCAGGTTTTACAGAAAATTGAAGAAAAACCAGTTAAAAGAGGACGAGGCTGAAATACCTGGTAAGCAATAGTCTAAGCTGAAGAATGCAACTGAATTTTGCGCGCGGGGTGCTTCGGAACAGATTGCAGGTTGGCTGGTGGCGCAGGCGTCGTAAATCCCATGCAGAAGACTAAACAGGAAAATTTTGAAAAATTGTGAAAAATGGCAAAAATTGACGAAAATATGGCTTTTTGGTATTTTTGGCGCGCTTTATGGATGACGTCAGCATGACGTCAGCATGGGGCCCGGGTTGGGTGACGTCATCATGACATCATCATGGAGACGTGGCAGTCATCAGTAGGTCCACGGGGGCGGTGATGTGGCGGCCGGGTGGACGAATCAAGCATGAGGCGAGATGAACTGGCGGTGACGTGCACGGTACCAGGGCGCAGTTGTGGACAGGACAGGTGTCGCCATATCGGAAGGGGGCCTGTACGCCGGACGAACTGTCAGGCGTTGCTCCGATGCAGTAATACTGTGACGCGTGCCCCTGCGCTGATGCTGGCCTGACGTAAGCGTCTGACAGATTTCGGAAGGTATCTGTCAGACACATAAGGCCTTCCGATATTGATAATGGCCGTGGATCTGGAGGCGGATGATCAGACGGTCGTCGGGTGCCTAACTTGCGAGGACGGAAACATCCCCTTCGGTTATCGTGCGGACGTCGGGATTGCCCGAAATCAACCTCCGCTGTGGATTTGGACCTGCTGCGATCTGACGGTGGTCGTGCCTGCAACCTGCAGGGACAATACGGACTAGCGGGCGGGCAATAAACAATAACTTTCTTCTGCAGACGTGGACGGCGGGACCCTCCGGGCGACAAATTTTCTTTGTTGGTGAACTTTTAATGGTTTTCTTGCCAAAGTATAGTTACCCGCCTATATTGGAAATATGAACTATTCCAAAGGTTTTTATAAAGTTGCTGGTATTATTATTTCCGAAGGCGGAAACTTTGGGTAAAGGGGTTTTTTGAACAAACTCATGAAATATTAAAAAGGCGAAGGACCCCCGACCTTAGGATAAAGCGGGGAAGGGTGATTTTACAAGGTTTTCCGCTCATTGGAGTAGTTTTATAGGATTTTCAAGGTTTTTTCATGTTTTTTCAAGGTTTTCAAGGTTTTTCAGGGCAACATGGCAGTTTGGGTAGGGGAACTGGTCTGAGGTGGAGCAAGAAGGTGAGTCATGGGTTCTTGACCTTGACCAGGTGTCAATTCAAGCCCCAGGGATAGAATACTATGGCTATAGTGCCAGGGAAGGGATATTTATGCATTGTGGGGTTTATACACCATGGTGTTTATAATATTAGGGGTAAAGGAGTATAGGGAGCTAAGTAGTATAGTTAGTTGTTAATATGGAAGGAATTTATGAGTGAGGGCTAGCTCAACCAAGTTTTGTTTGCAAATAGCTTGAAATTAGGAGTAGTTCAAAATGAAAAGATTTTTGCACAAGAAATGTGGCTTCTCAAGGGTATAATAATGTAAAACATATGATTTCTTATGCTTTGTGCAACTTTGGGGAAAGGGAGTCAGTAATGAATGATTTACAAAAGAGAAACAGGGGAGTTAGTCATGCTTCATAGTGCTGCTCTTCCTGTATATATTTCAGCAACTTTGATTTTGAAAGAGACGCCATTTCTGCAACCCCATCTACCTACCCAACTAGTTTTCCTAGCATTTTTTGTTCCTTCTTGGAGGGTGCACTTGGACTTGCAAACCCTTTGAATGCCTTTTCTTTTATTGGCTTTTTCTCATATTCCCTATCTAATGCAACCCTTATTCCTTCCAAGGTCCCAGATTATACAGTTGGGAACCTTTGTTTCTCTACCTATTCTATTGGTCTGCCAAGATTAAACAGTTTGGACAGATATCATTCTCTATTCTACAACAAGAAATTGAAAACATGACATGGTCCAGGTTAGACTTTTGGACCAGCCATCAAAATTGAGTTTTTATCAAAACTGATACAGATATTACCTTCTCAGGGAAATATGGGATCTTTGCAGTTGTCAAAGTAGAACATATTTGGACCTTTGATATCCAATCATGAAAAATGAAACCTATTGGTATAGGTATCTAACAGTGGCTCCACATGGGGATGGTTTTTCCTTTGGAAAGACCAAGAACAGCAGGTCAGTGTGCCTGGACTTTTTTTTTTTTTTTTTGACTGCTCCTCTGAAATTTTGAAGTTTTGCTCATCATAAATTCCTCAAATTGTAGACTGATAAACTGAAGCGCAGCCTATTTTCAATTCCATTCTTTGTCTGTAATGCCTTTCAAAATGTCTTTACCTTCATGCTTTCAAAAAGGACAATATATACAACACATACAGAATTTATTTACATCAAACTATGTACAAAATAGGCCATCTCTTTTTCATGGAAGGTAATCAAAATAGTGTTTGAGCATCCTGCCATTGACAGGGCCTTCCTCTAGATCACTTTTGTTGAGATCTTGCAGAAAATAAGTGTTGTTTCCCTGCACAGCTTGTATTAAAAATGGTCCTCTCCAAAGGGAGTCAAACTTTCCATGCTTTCCTTTGCTCTCTCTTCTTGAATCCCATTTGAGGACCTTGTCCCCTATATTGAAATCTTCTGCTTTGGTCCTTCTATCAAATGCCTTTTTAAGCTTTTCTTGTAGCACTTGAACTCTGTTGTATACTTTCTCCCTGGTTTGCTGCAAACATATGATCTGATTTATCCTTCTTTGCATGTCATTAGGCTCAGCTTGGCACTCCTGGAGCATCCTCATAGCAGGGATTCCTAATGATGAAGGGAATTTAGCCTCTAAACCATAGACTAATTCATAAGGGCTGACCCCAATTGACCTTTTAGATGTTAATCTGTCTGCCCATAATGCATTGACAAGTTTCTTGTGCCAGTTTTTCTTGTTTTCCTCTAATATTTTCTTGATCATATTTACCAAACTCTTGTTTGAAGATTCTGCGAGCCCATTGCCTTGGGGATAGTATGCTGTGGAATGGCCCAATGTAATGTGAAACTTATGACAGAAATTAACCATTTTCTTAGATCTGAATGCAGCAGCATTATCTGTTATTATTTTGTCAGGGCATCCAAATCTAGCCAGAATGTTTGTCTCTAAAAATTGGATAATGGTAGAGTCATTTGCTTGCCTGCATGGGATTGCTTCAATCCACTTTGTAAAGTAATCTGTTGCTGTAAGAATCCACCTATGCTGACCTGAGGAGGAGGGGTTGATTTCTCCAATGAAGTCCAAGCCCCATTGCTGAAATGGTCTCTCTGTTGCAATCGGTCTGAGGGGTAAAGGCAACAACTGTCTTTTTCCTTCAAATACTTGACATTTGTGACATGCAGTGGTAAATCTCTCGACATCAGCAAAGATAGTGGGCCAGTAATACCCAGCTCTCAGTATTTTGTTTATAGTGGATTTCCAGTAAAGATGACCTCCACAATCTCCTGCATGAAATTCTTCCATGATCTTGTTGGCTTCACCCTCAATCAGACAATTCAGCAAGATGCCCTCATGGTCTCTCCAAAACAAATTTTCTTCCATGACACAAAATTTTGAGGCTTTCATTTTGACAAACCTACTCTTAGTTCTAGACAGTCCTGGGGGAGCACACAGGTTTTGCAATACGTAACAAATATCAGAATACCAAGGGGATTGCTCAAAGGCTACATTGATCTTTGGAGTCGCCAGCTCCTATTCACTGTCTAGTTGATTAATGTCAAGGGCTTGGAAGTTTGTTTCAGACATTAGTTTTGCTAAGCCCTGCCCCTTTATGAGTTTGGTAGGCTTTATTTCTATGTCAAATTCCAAAATGTTTGCTATCCACTTGCCTCTTCTACCCTCCAAATTCTCCTGTGTAAGTATATCTTTGACAATTGGGCTTGGTACATAGGCAATTACATGGGAATAAAGGATATAAATCCTGAAGTCTTTGATGGCTTTGACTAACGCATAGGCTTGCTTCTCCATGATTTGATATTTGAGGGGAGCATCTCTTAAGGCTTTGCTAAAGAAGGCTATAGGTTTTTCATTTCCTAGATCATCCTTTTGAAGCAAAACAACAGCAATTGTATGTTCAGAGGCAAAGGAGAATATGATGAAGTCTCTATCAAACTGTGGACTAGTTAAGACAGGAGTTTGGGTCAGAGCAAATTTAATGCTCTCAAAGGCTTGTTTAGCATCTACTGTCCATTTAACTTTGGAATCCTTTTTCAACATGTTATTAAGCAATCTGCTAAGTTCAGCCAAATTTGGAATAAATCTTCTTAGGAAATTGATCTTTTCCAAAAAGGCCTGTAATTCTTTTATGTTCCTGGGATAGGGCATGTGTTGGATAGCCTGGATTCTTTCTGGATCTATTCTGATGCCGTCCTTTGAAATAATGTGTCCTAGTAGTTTACCTTCCTCCAGGCCAAAAATGGACTTTTTTGGATTCAATGATATTCCAAATTTTCTACATTTTAGAAAGATTTGTCTTAGATGATTTAGGTGTTCTGGGTCTGATTTAGAGAATGGTGTAAGATCATCCAAATAGATGACTAGGAAGTCATGAATTTCTTTGGCAAAAGCAATGTCCATTGCTCTTTGGAATGTGGCCCCCGCATTTTTCAAACCAAATGGCATTTTGACATACTTGAAGGTTCCCCATGGGGTTGTGAATGCAGTTTTATCCTGATCATTAGGATGGACCAAAATCTGATTGAAGCCTGAAAAGCCATCCAACAAGGAAATCCTTGAAGCCCCTACTACTCTCTGTAAAATGTGGTCCATTTTAGGTAGGGGGTAGTTATCTTTTAATGACACTTGATTAAGGTTTCTTAAATCCACACAGAGCCTTATTTCACCTGTTTTCTTCCTTGTGGGGACTAGGTTTGAAATCCAATCAGAGAATCTGATTGGTGCTATTATTCCTGCTTTAAACATCTTTTGCACTTCCTGTTCCATTGCTGGGAGGAGCATGGGATTTATTCTTCTCAATTTTTGTTTGAAAGGTTTCTGATTTGGCTTGAGTGGAATTGTGTGCTGTATAACAGAGGTGTCATAGGACTTAAGGTCCTCATAATTCCATGCAAAGACATCCTGAAATTCTTTAAACAAATCTATGTATTTAGGCTTTTGGTCAGGAGGTAGGGCAGCTGATAATTTTATGATTTTGGGGCTTTGGACTGTCCCTATGTTGTGTTCTTCAATGGTAGCGTTTAAGGGTTGGAACTTTGGTTTATTAGGGACATCATTAGAATCAAACATATCTTCCAATGGAGCTAAACCTATGGGTAAAAGATTGTCCTTTAACTGTATTATTTCAGTTTCCTCCATAGGCATTTGTTCACACTCAATTTGTTGGATTTGTCGAATATTATCTTGGTTGAAAATCGTAGGGTTTAGCATTTGGTAAACTGTTTTGGGAGACAATACTTGACTGCTTTTGAAATTAAGTATTTGCGATTGACCTGCTGGTTCTGTGTCTATTTTCAGACCTGAAAATTGTTCCTGCAAAGTCAGAAAGTTGTTGATTTGTTTATCATTATCAAATACTTGCCAGTCTTTTATGTTATTTGGAACTGATGGTCTGTGTCTCACCTCAGCTGTGAAACGGTGATTAGGGTCAAAGGGCAGCTTGCAAGTACTTGCAAACATGGCTAGACTGTGAGCATGCAGGTTTTGTGACCTAGGAACTTTGGTGATTTGGTAATTGGGAAAAGACATAAGTAGCTCTGTAGCCACAGCTCTGTATGATCTGAGTCTATTATCTTTGGCAACAAAATTACCCTTCACTTGTTGAATAACCAGGTCAGAATCCCCTAGGATGGATATTGTAGTGATTTGCAAGGATTGTATCAATTTAAGGCCTAGCAAAAGGGCCTCATATTCAGCCATATTATTGGTACATCTAAAGTTCAGTCTGTAAGCTCTTCCTTCTGCATGACTACCATCCTTATTATACACCCATATTCCTGCTCCTGCCCCTAGCCTGTTAACTGATCCATCAAATTCTAGGAACCATAAACTTTCTTTTTCTAGGGGTTTTTGAATGAGGTCTGCGTGGGATGAATTGGTGATTTGTAGGATGGGCTGATCAATTGGCTTGGCTTGCTTGACATCCACTTCACTTGGTAGAATTGCTTTGTTATCTAGGGGGGCCATCGTTTCATTATTCTGTTCCAAAAGGATGATTTCAAAATCATTTGTTTTGTTAGTATGACTTTTGCCATTGTTTGATTTAGTTTGTGCTTGGACATCAAGCTCCTCTTGTTCAATTTGATTGGTTTTCATTATATGCGCCTTTTCCTTGATGTAGCTGTTTGTATTGTCATTGTAAAGGATATATGAGTCTATATCAGAGTGGACAGCATAAATGGGAAAGTTTTGAGGCTTCTCTGCACTACTGACCATATATTTCATTAGTGACTCACTATACAACCTCTTGGGTTGACCAAAGACTGAGATAGTAGCATATGACATGTCTAATTGGAGAGATCCTTGAAGCTTGGCTCCCCATGATCTTGACAGCAACATCCCATATTTGGGTGGGATATCAACAACAACCACATCCATTAGGATTGTTTTGTTCGGGTACTAAACTAAGGACACACATAGGTCTTTTATTAGACCTAAACACTTGACTTGACTGGAATCAAATGAAAAAAGGTCTTTGTATGGTCTAGTAATATCCAAATTCAACCTTTCCATTACAGATTTGGGCATTAAGTTGTGAGAAGCACCAGAATCAAACATTGCATTGTGTAAAATTTTGTCATGTATATGGAGGCTGACATAGAATGGTAAGACTCCTGAGGCAGCTATTTTTCCATCAACCTCTGGGCCAAAAAGCAATTCTGGGGTATCATCTAACACATTGACATTGTCTATGTTTTTGCTATGGGTAAGTTGCAGAGATTTTTGAATTTGCTGTTTATAGATCTCATTTTTGGCTAATTCTGCCAGAGGTATGGTTATCTTCAGTTTTCCAATCTCAGTTTCCAAATCAAAGGGTTTTTCTGATTGTGTTTTGGTAGTATGGGTGAACCTATTGTCCTTATCTACTGAGATTTGTTCCTGATTTTGGGGTTTGTTCTTGTTGATCACTTCCTGAGGTTCTTTGCTTGATTTGGGCTGCTCAACTGATGGAATAGGTGATTTCAGTGACTGTTCAGTGATGTCTTCCACAATTACCTCATTTGAGGGAGAATTAATTGTGCTTTTTGGTTCTAGAGCTATGGCATCTCTGGGCTGTGATTTATCTTTTGTTTTCTCAGGTTGTGTTACATTCACAGTCCTACTTCTTAACTTGTACTGTTTATGAACTTCATAGACAGCAGTATCATAGCCTTGTTTAAAATCAAATGATTCTCCTGAACTTGTCTGAAACTGTTTACTATCATCCTCATCCTGATCTTCCTGACTCAAGAAGACTTGGTGCTTGTTGTCAAGCCCCATTAGGTGGATATGAGTATCTTCTGCTTGTTCTTTAGATGTGGATGTTTCAGCATAATTTTCCTGAAATGGTGGTCTTATTTCAGGATCAATATTAGCTTTGTTGCCACCAGGATTTTGGTTCCTCCTAAAGTTTGGATTCCTATTAGGATTGTTTGGTGGTGCTTCCCATAAGGATTTTCTTTCCACAGATTCTACCCTATCACCTAACCTTTTCATACCAGAAATTATTGCATCTAATTTTTGGTCCAAGGTAGAGGGTTCTTCCTTGAAAACAACCCTCTTTTCTGTTTTGGCCCTGTTCCTCTTGGCAATCAGATTTGCTTCAACTGTCACAGCAACTCTCTGAGCTTCTTCAAGGGTTTGAGGGGCTCTTTCTTTCAGTTGGTAGGCCATATCTGTGTCAAATCCATCTGAGAATTTGTATAAGGCTAAATCCGGAGGAGGTCTTAGGTTTTGAGGTATAGCATTATAAACATTGTTGAACCTAGCACAATATTCCAAAACAGTCTCTTGGGGACCTCTTCTAATCATATCATACTCACCAAGTATGTGTAAAGGATCCTTCTTTTTCTCCCACCTGTTTGTGAAGGATTGGTATAGTTCATCAGGGTTATTAATGGTGTTTGCAGGCAAGGATCTAAACCATGTTCTTACGTCCCCTGTCAAGCTTTGGACAAATATTCTCATCCTTACCGTTTCATCATCAATTTCATAATTTTCAAAATGATCTTGCATTCTTTTAGCATGTTGAATTGCAGAATAAGGTCCAGTGGAGTCAAAGTATGAGATTTTGGCCTGGTAGTCCTGAGGTAAAGCCACTGGGTTGGCAGGCAATTGTAGGGGTGCATACCTGGCCATATTTGCTGGATTTTGGGGGTTAACTGGGACAATTGGAACAAAAGGAACAAAAGGTATCACAGGGGTAACAGGTACGAAGGGAATGGCAGTATGGGATGAACAGACTTGTGTGGGAGAAGAAGGGATTGGCGGAGAACTTTGGGATGTAGAAGGGGAGCCGGGGGAATTAGGGGTGGAACGAAATAAGACTTTAACTGGAGTGGGGATTTGGTTAGGAAACTCTGGCTGTTGACTGATATCAGCGAAGTTATCTTGTAGTTGCTGTTTCCTAACAAACTTAGGGATGGTATTAGGATTTTCGAAGATGGTAGGAGGATTGGGATCAGGGTTATTCCTTGTGTACCGAAGGTTCTTCTTAGGAGCCAGTTTCTAAGCCGGTTTAGTAAGAAATTCTGTGCAGAAAGGGGTCTGATTCAGCTCTTCCTTTAGGCTACAAATGTCTGTGTTGGAGTAGCTTAGAGGTGTCTTAACTGATATTCAGACTGTAAATGTGATTTATTGACAGATTTTAGGCTTCAGATCCCGAACTCCCCAGTTGAGTCGCCATTTATGTTAACACCCAGGTTGTTCTCTTTGACTCCTAAGAGAATACGGCTGGGGTAACCACTAACCAATCTTTGGGCTGCAGCTTCTAGCCCAGCTGCAGTCAGAGAGGGCTCTCTCTGTAAGGTTTGTTTACTGCTTTTAGTAAAGGTTTTAGGCTAGTTGTGAGGTGAGTTTTTTGGTTGTTTTTGTGTATTTGGTTGGGAGGATGCTTCTACTTTCTTTAAAGTACATCAGCAGGGAAGATTAATCCATTGGGCAATGGGGTCTGGGACTGTTCTCTGTTGAAATCTTGATTTTTGGTGAGGAAGAAAGCTACAGGGCCTGCGTACAATTCATGAAACAAACTGTGAATATTGAGGATGAGGTGAATACAACTAGTAATGAGCAATTAAGATTTCGTTACTTAGGCTGTATGTTTGTAAAAGAGGCATGTTATCTAAGAGCAATCACTTGAATTCTTAAAACAACATGCACAGTAAGGATATGGCTTAAAGGTAGCATTTAAGAATTACACTTTAAACACCTTAACAGAAGAAAACATATAAGACGGTTCAGATTGAGCTCAGGGTAGTCAATGACTAAATCCTGAGGCTATCCTTTTTCTTTACTATCTAGAGTTCCAGACATACAGGAGACATGAAAAACAGGAAATATGAGAAACATATGGAGTAAAAGGAAACATATACAACATTGGGAGCCATGAGAAAACTTATTGAGCCATGTAATGATCAAGAATCCTGTAACTTTGAGCCACACACCATCGAGAGACCAAGAGTCAACATATCATTGTAGAAATCCCACTGCCTTTGTATTAATCTGTCTGAAAAATGTACAATATCATAAATACAGAGAAGATATCAGAAGAAATCTTACATCCGGAGTCCAACCCCTCTAAACAAACGCGAGGGTCTATATATAGAGTTTTTAGATACAAAAATATCTCAGGAATGGAGTCATCTGAGAGGAAAAAATCTCTTACACTTGTACAGAGAAAGTCGATGAGAAGTTATTGCAAGTGTAAATGTTTCTTTTAAAGCTATTAACTCCTGATATGATAACTTTTTGACTTTTGAGTGCTGCGGAGTTGATTGGGCGGCTTTTTCATAAATTAAGCATTGAAGTGCTTTGTTACTTCTGATTTTTCTGTATCTTTCTTGACTCTGCCATCTGTACCTGCTGTTGTTGCTGTTGATGCCGAGTATCTGTGCTGAGTTGGCTCAGTGTCTTCATGCTTGCTGTGAAAGCTTTGTCCCCCTGTAGGTGCAATATAGACTGTATTGCTGGCATAAAGTTTTTTCTTTCTTAGCCTTGGTTCAAAAGTAACTTTACCAAGTCTTGCCACGTGTCTGGATGGGGAAGCTGGTGTTTCAAAATTGACCCTATTGTTTCATCAGCTTCTGTATACTTATAAAAGTCAGGAGGCTTATCAAATAAATGTGCTACCTCATTTTTAATAAAAAACAAATTATCTAACTTATTAAAAAGAACTTGTCCTGTTAATGGGCCTGCTGTAGATGACCCCGAAGCCTCAGCAATCTGCATGGCTGAGAAAGTACTTAGTCTTTTGATGTACTTCTCATAAGAGAGAAGCTTTCCTGACTCCTCCAAGCTTGGAAGCCCTTTGTCCTAGAGGGCTGTGAACCTATTCTGGAACTTAGATATATCTGCTTGCATATCATGCACCCTTCTGTCCAGTGTCTGAATTAGGTTCCTCATTGTTGTAGTTCTCTTGATTATGGAAATGGTTTCAGTTCTGTTAGCAATTCCCATTTGGATTAGCTGAGAACTATTCCTATAATTCAAAATTTCTATCATCTTTGGGGCAAGGTCTGCCATATTGCCTAAGTCATTTCTTGCTCTGTATAGCTCCTTCTTTGCCTTGCCAATAAGTCCAATCTGCTCATAAATAGCATCAATGTACTCCCACTGGTTAGCGATTGCTTGTCCAATGGCAGTCCATATCACCTACTTGGTTTCTGCTGTTACTTTGTCAAAACTGAGCTGCTTTTCCAGCTCTGCAATAGTCTTTCTCAGGGTCTTTACTTCCCTCTCTTTCTCAGCCACGTTCTGCTTAGACTTATCATATTTCTCCTCTATTTTTGCTAAGCTTTCCTTGGCTTTGTTTAGCTCTGTCATTTGAGCTTCCAGCACTTGAATTTCCTGCCTTAGCTTCTGCATATCTAGGCTCTCGGCCTGCTCTGTTAGTGGTGCTGTAGTGGCTGGCTCTGTTGTAGTTGTTTCTGTTGTAGCTGGAGCCTTCTCTGTTGGAGCTGCCTTTGCTGCCTGCTGTGGAGGGATATCCTCTTTAGGGGTTTCTTCTCGGTTTGTTTTCTCTGTGGGTGGTTGAGAAGATTGCCTTTGTTCTCCCTTCTGTATAACTGCTTCTAGGGTGTTCTCTGTGTCCAACAACTTTTGCTGGGTGTCCACCAATTCTTTATACAGAGTCATGAGCAGTGCAGTGATATCCTTATCTCTTCTTTGTTGGGCTACCTCATCTGTTTGCGGATGTATTGTTGGTGGGATTTTCATCCTCTTTTTGATAGCAGCTACATCTGCATCCCTTAGTTTAAGGACCTGTTGAATGGCCTTAACATCATTGGGATCATGCCCAAATTCAATGATAATATCCTCCAGCGCCCTGATTCTATTGTCCTTGGCTTGAGAGGATGCCCTCTCCAACTCAAGCTGTGCTGCTGTGTTGTTCAAACTGTTTTGCAGCTTATAATTCACCAAGGTCTTGTCTGCCAAAGATGCATAGACCATCTCACCCATTTGCTTGTGAAGCTCAATCTGGTCTATAGGGTGGACATCTTTGGCAAGGACCTCTAAGTTTTTCCTTATGTAGTCTGCAGTTGATTGAGGCCGCTGCTCAGTGGGAGTAAAATGACTCAAAGTCAATTTGGCTTCTTGTACATCATATGCAGCCATAAGCCTTTGTTGATTTGATGGAGCCATGTTTAATAGGTAGTTGTATAGCTTGATTTTGAGTGGCTCACTCCTTCTCTTAGCATCCTTGAAGAAGTCCTTGATACCTGCAGCTCTATTTTTATCTTGACCTGAGGAGCTGACCTCCCCAAGTGCTGTCCTATCCTGCTCTTGATGCATTGAGCTAGCGGAGGCCTCAAAACTTTGAATTTCCTCTTCTCCAAATGGATTTAGCCTCTGCCTTTTTTCTGAGCCTTCTGTGAGTGGGGTCTCCCTATCCCTCTTCCTACTGATATCCTCCCTTAAAGGGGTTTGGAGGATTGTCGGGTCAACCCTAGAATCTTGTCTAGGAGGAGCCATACTGGTTGTTTTCTCTAGGGTGGCAGCCTGGCCTTCTCCTTTTTGCTGCTCCTGATCCTGTTGATTAGTTTGTTGTTGATTTTGTTGCTGTTGATCCTGCTGTCCCTGTTGGCCGTCTGTTTCTTCCATCACTTTGCCCTTTCCTTTATCTTGTCCTTGCTTTGAAGCTTGTGCTGCTCCTTCTTGTGTTGCAAATAAGGAAGTTGGCACTGTTGTATGAGGACTGGGTAAGGTAGGCACCTGTGAAGGACACTCCAAGTCAGCCATTTTCAATAAATGCCTTCTAGCCCTGTCATTTAGCTCTTCTTGGGTCAGGGGCTCTATCAAGGTGTTTTTCTGCCACTTTGGCTGGTTTGCATGTCTTGATATGAGGATCATGTTATGATGCTCATAACCAGCGAGTTTGTACTTTATTCTCCTCTTGGATATGAAACCATTGGGGTCGTATGGTTTCCATAGGAAGCTGTGGGTTAGGCCTAGGCCTTCTAACATTCTTTCTGCCTCCTTCCATCCTTCTTTTTTGTTTAACACAATATTCCCAAGTTGGTTTTTGATCTTTAGTTGTGCCTTTTTGCCCCTTCCTGAAAAATGAACAAGGTCTACATGTGCAAACTGTCTGAAATACTCTAGGGCAAAGAGCCTCATAGGCACATACCTGGGCAGCCTGAATGGTCTTAGCTCACAACCATATATTCTGATCACTGTGTGATGCTGGTAGAAATACCAGTCCCCTATGCTATAAGCAGTGGATAGTTGTAGTATCCTCTTCATATCATCAGTGAGTCTAGGAGGAGGCTCTGTTAGAAGCAAGGACATGGCTGGATGAATGAATAAGTCTATAAACTCACAATATGTGTAGGGTGAGTAGGCATCATGATGGAAGATTGAGCTCCAATAAACAACTGATCTTGGGTTTCCTGTAGCATCATGTCTCCTGATCTCAAAGGAGAATTTCTCATACTGGTGATAGAGGATAAGATGATAAATGTATGAGGTGTATCTGAACACCCTCTCTCTAGGTAAATGCAGAAACTGCTCATGTATTTTGTCTGAGATGAATGTGGCGTAGTTGTAGCAGATAGGGGTGTCTCTAGGGGTAAACATTAACATCATAACTAATACAGTTTCCTCTATAAACTCCGTTGACCTATATCCCAGAATTGAGCTCACCATATGGGCTAGGTCTAGCCCAAGTTGATTTAAATATCCATCAAAAATAGGAGGATGCAATACTGTGTCTGGTTTGCTAATGAATAGCTGATTAAACCTTAGGATGTCTGCCTCTGTGAGTGTCTTGGTCCCTTTGTTGATTAAGTCTAACAGGGACAAGGGAACCATTTTCTTGTCAATTCTGAACTGAACCATATCTCTGATAGCTTGAGGGGTGGTATAGAACACAACTTCACCCTTAGGATTTACAACAGCTCTCTGAGATGGCTCATATTGACTGGCACATAGATAAATTAGGTCAGGAAATTGCCTGACCAGAGGCATTTTAAAAGTTGGCAGGGCAGACTCCCAGATGCCTAAGATATCTGTCCCCTCTCTGTGCTTGGCCCTGAAATAATTTAGCAATTGAAGGTGGGGGGTGCATCCTTGCCTGGAATCTTCTGAGATATGATAATCCAGGTCTGCTAGGTCCTGCCAGTCTAGCTCCCTCTGAGGAGCATTCAGAGGAGTGACACTGAGGATTTCAGGGGTTTCCATGCTTTATGCAAATAATAACTGGAATGCTGTTTGAATCAGTGATTTCTGATGAGAACCGAGGTCAACAGGGTTGGATTACAGTCAGGATGAGAATGCCGGCCCCTTAGGAAGGGTTTTAAGTGGCAAGGAGACCTCCTCTGTCAATTTTGGGAGTTTACTCAGGAGTTCACGACTGCGCGAACAGGGTAATTCTTTTAACTAGTTTGGCAGTGAATTGCAGGTCTCCGGCACTGTATTTCGATTTTAACTGGTCGAATAGGAAAAACACGGTTGGTTTACCAGTGAATTTCAGATCTTACAGGCTTTCATGGCAGGTTTTACAGAAAATTGAAGAAAAACCAGTAAAGAGAGGGCGAGGCTGAAATACCTGGTAAACAATAGTCTAAGCTGAAGAATGCAACTGAATTTTGCTCGTAGGGTGCTTTGGAACAGGTTGCAGGTTGGCTGGTGGCGCAGGCGTCGTAAATCCCATGCAGAAGACTAAACAGGAAAATTTTGAAAAATTGTGAAAAATGGCAAAAATTGACGAAAATATGGCTTTTGGTATTTTTGGCGCGCTTTATGGATGACGTCAGC
>APFE030637636.1:1479-22215 GCA_000404065.3 Pinus taeda
AGATGGGTTGGAAGATCCACCAGATGGACGTGAAGACTGCATTTCTCAATGGCTTCATACAGGAGGAGGTGTACATTAAGCAGCCACAGGGCTTTGAGGTGCATGGGAAGGAGTCCCATGTGTGCAGACTGAAGAAGGCCCTTTATGGCCTGAAGCAAGCTCCCAGAGCTTGGTACTCCAAGATAGATACATATTTGCAGGGGATGGGTTTCACAAAGAGTGAGGCAGATCCGAACCTTTACTTTATTGTGATAGGTGAGGAGCCTCTCATTCTGGTGCTGTATGTGGATGACTTGGTCATTACAGGTGCAGAAAGACTCATAGAGCACTGCAAGAGAGATCTTGCGACGGAGTTTGAGATGAAGGAAATTGGCTTGATGCATTACTTTTTGGGTTTGGAGGTGTGGCAGGAAGAGGGGCATTTCTTCCTGGGGCAAGGGAAGTATATTTTGGACATCCTTAGTAGATTCCACATGGAGGATTGTAGACCCATGTCGACACCGATGATCACCAACTGGAAGAAGCTTCATGCTTCGGATTCCAAGTTGGTGGATCCCACATTGTACAGGCAACTGATTGGTTCCTTGATGTATTTGGTAAACACTAGACTAGATATCTGTTTTGCAGTCAACACGATGAGTCAGTTTATGTGTGAGCCTAGGAAGGTTCATTGGGTGGCTGCAAAACACATTTTGCGGTACTTGCAGGGGATAGTGGATTATGGTCTGGACTACAGGTAGGGGGATGGAGTGAGATTGGCAGGTTATACTGATTCTAATTGGGCAGGTTATGCTTTCGATAGGAAGAGCACTTCAAGGTGTTGTTTTGGGTTGGGTTCAGCAGTAGTGTCATGGTTCAGCCGGAAGCAGCAGTCAGTAGCATTGAGTTCAGCGGAAGCAGAGTATATGGCAGCGAGTCTAGCTAGTTGTGAGGCCATCTCGCTTCGCAAAATGTTGTTTGGCTTATTTGGTCAACCGTTGAGACCTTTAGTGATTTACTGTGATAATCAGAGTTGCATTAAACTCACGGAGAATCCAGTATTTCATGACAGGTCAAAGCATATCGGGATCAAATATCATTTCATCAGAGACTATGTTCAAAAGGGAACTGTGAAGCTTGAGTACATTCCCACTGATGAGCAGGTTGCATATATTCTTACCAAAGCCTTACCATGGGGCAAGCATGTCTACTTCAGAGACAAGATGGGTGTGGTGAGGAACACCTTCCTCGATAAGAGGGAGTGTTGAAATTTGGTACCGGAGGACAGGTGGTTCCCTAAGGCTTCGATCTTTGGCCTAGGGAAAATTGTCCAAAAAAATTTAATTTTTCTCTTAAAGTAACTTTATAATTTTTTATAAAGTTAAATCTAATTTAAAAGTGACTTCAAGTGATAAAGTTACTAAAGTCTAATTTTAAAGTGACTTTAATAAAGTCAATGTAAAATTAGAAAGGAAAAGTGACTTTGGAAATAAATGACTAAGTGGGTCTTTATTAAAGTAGGGTGAATTAAAAAAATAGAAAGTGAGATTTAAATGAGCATTTAATCTCAGCCCTAGATCTCAATCTATTTCAGCCATTGGATTTAGAGGTTACCCAAAAGTCACTTAGGATTAGATTAAAGGAGGAAAAGGAGGCAAGAGGTCATTCATTCTTTCATGAGCAGATTGAGAGAAGGAGAGCAAGAGAGCAAGGGAGATTTCTAGACAAAGAGGAGAAGGAGACAGCAGCTTGGCACACATTCCAAGGTAGCAGTTGAGCAGATTTGTATAGCTAATTCAGCACACAGTGAAAGGCTGATTTTGGCACGACTTTCTAGAAATCCGTACAACTGGTTTGCACAGAAATCGAGGATTGGTTTGCACATAAATCGAGGAGCAGTTTGTTGTTTTTTGTTGCACGCAAATCAAGGTCTGTACAGCGCATTTATTGCAGTCCGTACAGCGCATTTAATGCAGGTCGTACAGCAGCATTTAAGGCTGAAAGTGGACACGAAAATCAAGGAGGCCGTACAACATTTATTGCTGTCCTGTTTGTTGTAATTTCCAGTTTGCTGTGAGACACGGGAAAAGAGATAAGTTGTAAATTTGCTCGCTGATTTTTTGCGAAATATTTCTCACTGTAAAAAAAGGCATTTTCAAAAATAAAGAAGAACTCTCGAACTGGTTTTCCCCAAGAGTTGTAGGGGGTTTTTTCAGGAACACATTGACCAAAAATCACTGTGTTCAAATGTGTTAAATGACCGTTTGTATCTGCTGATTTTTTATTTCTGCATTTTCCAGCATTCTGTAAAATTTCCAGAATTTGTGTTTTCAGCAAAAAATTATTTTTTCAGTTGTTGAATAAATGGATATGGGAAAGGGCATTTAACTATATGGGAGAAATAAAATGAAACTGAAAACCGGGGTGGAAAATGAAAAATTTCTACAATGAAATTTAGTGGTTCCACCCCCTTTCCCTGCTTCAGGCCTATTAACATATTTCCACAATGGAGTTTGGTCTTCTTTAGCCTTTTGCGCTGACTCGTGTTCACTCTCCTCCAACTCCTCACCAAGGTTTTCATCAAATCCACTATGCCCCCCTTCTTCATTCCCTTCTTCATTTTCAACTCTCCTTTCTCTACTCCCCAACACCATAATAACCAAAAAAGGAACTAAAAAGAAGAAAATGCCAAGAAATATAACCATGATGTTTGAAATTTGAAGTTTTGAATATGTAAAATTTAAAAAAATGGAATGGGAATGGGAATGGGAAATAGAGAAAAAAAATTATTTATATATTTAGGAATGAACATTAAAAAAAAATTGCTAGACACTCTATTCAATATTGTAGAGCCTACCTCTCTGGCGTCCAATCTCCCCTTCCAAGCTCTTCAATCTCCCCTTGCTCCTTGCTTTCTCTTGCCCGCCCACTCTCTTGCTCCTTGCTCCTTGCTCTCTCTTGCTCTCTCCTTGCTCCTCACTCTCTTGCTCTCACTCTCACTCTCACTCTCTCTCACTCTCACTCTCACTCTCACCCTCTCTTTCACTCTCACTCTCACTCTCATTACAATGATGAAATGAAAGAGGGAGGGTCTATTTAACCCTCCCTCCCTCACTTTATTTCCGCAAAAAATCTTCTTCTTTTTTTCTTTTTTTCTTTTTTTTTTGCCGAATTTTTTTTTCCCACACGTTTCTCTAGGTGTCGCTCCCGGGTTATAAAAATCACTCTCGGAGCGACGGGAGCGATGCTCCCTATATCAAATTGAAAAAACACAGGGAGCGTAAATTCTTTTAAGGGAACACACTCCCGCCTAGAGCGTGGATTGGGAGCGGGATCAAGAGGGGGGGCGCTCCCCCGCAACTCTGGGCCAACATAACCTTTCATCAATTAGCTGAACCGACGGGTTTCATAGCCTTTTTTTGAGCGGTTTCTTGAGTAAAACTGTGGGTACACATTTGAGTATTTCTTTGATGATCTAGAAGGACTTACATTCATTACATTTACATGAACAATAATACATGACCATTTATGGCTCTCAATTAGAGCACAAGAAAAAACTTTGATACAAAAATACATAGTTCCAAAATTGGACAAAATGAAGACCGAACCTAGTTACACTATTTTCAACACAGTGTTATGATGATTTTGAATGGCTCGAGAGTGCAATGGACAAAAAGAGCACCTTGGGGTGTTTCCTCAGCTTGGGATCAGCTATGATATCATGGTTTAACAGAAAGCATGCATCTATTGCAGTTAGTACGGCAGAAGCGGAGTATATCGCAGCCAGTGCTGCAAGTCAAGTAGTGTGGCTTCAGAAACTTCTTGTGGGGCTATTTGATCAGACACTAAAGACAACCTTGATATATTGTGATAATTAAAGTTGTGTCAAGACTTCGAAGAATCTAGTATTTCAGGACAAGTCGAAGCACATTGAAATCAAATATCACTTCTCAGTGCAGAAGGGAGCAATGAAGCTCCAATACATATCCACAAACAAGCTAATTGAGGACATTCTTACCAAGCCTCTATCTAGGGGGGGTTTGTATACTTCAAAGACAAGCTTGGCATGATGCAAAATGTCTCCCTCATTGAGAGTGAGTGTTGATGTTTTTGCAGAATCCGACAAACATTCTCCCATGGGGTCATGTTTCTTTGGCTAGAGCTGAATGGGCCAAGGACAGTATTTCTCCCATGGGACCATGTTGATTTGGCTAATGGAGATTGACCCACAATGATCACATTTCTTGCTTCGAGATGGAGTGATCCACTTTTTATAGAGCGGGCTTGATTTGTTTATCTAATATAGTTTTTTACCCCATTAATGGAATAAACAATTGTTGTCTAATGTTTAGTTGTAAAGTACATTCCATAAGTGAAGGGGTTTCTTGTGATGAAGTTACTTTTTATGGGTCTCCACTCTGTTGGAAAATGTAACTAGTTTCGACCTTCATAATTGTCAATGTACTCAAGTCATTATGTATATCTTATGTTACAAGAAAAAAAAGAAAGAAAAATATTATTTTTCATAATGGGCTTCATGTCCCATTTTGATGGTCATCTAGGTCAAGCATGTTCTTCATGCTTCTAGGGTTTTTCATCTCAAAAAAATATTTTTCTCGAGTCAAGAGAGTCCCTGTCAATTGTATGACCTTGTTGTCACACAAGGTGTCTAGGCACTAAGGCAATGCTCAGAGTAAGGGTTGTCACTCTAATCCTTACTTCGTTTAGACTCTCTCTTAGACAAGTCAAGGGGGGTAGTCCCTAAGGTGAATGAATGAGGATAGCCTGTGGAACACAGGGTCTAGGGGACATAAGGTTGAACAACTTGATGGATGTAGACAAGTTCTGGTTAACTGAGATGAATAGATCAAACGAATAAGACACAACCACAAGATAGAAATGAGTATAGACCATTGCCTTTATATTCAATTAACCATAGACTAAATAAAAACAAATTATCGAGAGCAATTTATAAATGTGGCGAAAGTGACAATCATGAACGATTAAATGTAAACGCCCAAAACTTTAACATGCAATATATTCTAGCATTTAAATACCATGAAGAATTTCACTGCTAAGCAATGATCCCAGATCTAAAATTTATCTTTCTCATCTAGTCAATTTTTGGATATGATTCTAAAACATTAATCGCACTTGACAATAGATAAATCACTACCACAAAATTCAAAATTTTATACTTAACACACAAAAAGACGCCAAGCAACTTTAGACTAGAATTTAATTATCCCTTAGGCAAATTTAATGTGCTAAGCTTATGAAGTAAATTTAATGTGGCAATTAAATTTTTAAATGTGAATAAAAATCAAAAGTACTTAATTAAATTTAAATTTTTATGTGTCGTAGGTCACATAAAATTTATTTTTTTTTTTAAGTAAGGGCACAAATTCCCCTTTTGATTTAATTCCTTAGCAATTCTAAAATCACCAAACAATATTTAAAAAAAAAAATTAATGTTTTTGAATGTTTTTAAAATTTTGTTTATGAAACAAATTAAAATAAAAAAAGAAGACTCAAAACATAAACAAAATTAAAGTTGTAAAATGAAAAATAAAAAAGAAAAGTGAAAAGCCCCAAAAAAAAATTGAATTTAGAAAAGGCCTAAGTAAAAAAATCAAAGTAAAAAGATATAAGAAAAAAGAAAAATCAAAACAAACAAAGCACAATGGAAAAGACCAATAAAACGAAATAGAATTTTAAAGAACCTAACCCTAATGAATAAAATATAAAACAAATGAAACAAAAAAAAAACCTGAATGTTTGATTGTTGTGCAGGTGTGCAGGAGCTTGACAACGGCAATGTGCAGGTCGGCAGGAAAGAGAAGTTACAAGTGAGCAGCAAGGGAGCGAAACTTTGACGAAGGACACAAGTCGAGAGGGCAACTACAGATGAAGGTTGACAGAAACAATGTAGGGATGAAGAGCTGCAGATCATAGAAATGTAGAAGGAAACGGGCAGGGGAGATGGAAAGAGACACGCAGAGGCTACAGTGAACCATGGGAGGAGCTGCGAGGGTGAACGCAGAAGATAAGGGGGAAAGGGTTGCGAGCAGGGAATTTGAGATGCAAAAAAACACAAAATATGGGGGCAGAAAGAAGAGAGAAGAGGATGAGGACCTCGTTTTTTCTACAGACAGCGAAGAGGAGTAAAAAACGTAGGCAGGGTTAGCAGGTTCAAGGAGAAACTTCAGGGCCGCGAGGAAGTGCAGCAAGTTTGGAGCAATAGAGAAAGGCAATGATCGAGCCACAATAATGGAGGAATAGGGGGTTTCTAAAAAAAATCGAAATTTGCAGCGAATCAAAAACCCCAGACAACAGAGAAATGGTAGCCCAGAAACTCAAGATAATCCCAAAAAAAAAAAATTCACACCAATATATTTTTATGCTTCAGATTTGGCCTTGAAACCCTTATAAAAATTTCCAGATCTAAGAATTTAAAAAACCCTTTGGACTATAAAAATTTTCTAAAAAATATCCCAGCAAAACAATATTGAGGCCAAATCTTACCCTCCAAGGCCTAGATCTGGCTTCAAACAAGAATTTTCTTCAGATTTGTACCTGTAATGGCAAAAACGAAACACCCAGAAACGAGATATATAATGACAAAATTAAAAAATCAAAAAAACAGCTAAATTACAATAATTACAAGTTGAAGGGTCTAAATAGCCAGATCTATCATTATGCCGCACAAAAAATTAAATTTTAAAATTTTAAAAGGTGCTAACTCAAGACCCTCTGGGTATCACCAACAAAATCTTATGATAAGCCCAGAGCTAATTTAGTTGTAGTTTTCAGGAAACACAGATCGGGAGTTGGCTAGTCCAACTGAAAACTTCCCCCAACGCCCAAGGATCTAAAATCAATATTTCCCTGCAAAACTCAATCCAGCCATCAAAATAGAGCGAGAAAATAAAAATAAAATTCAAACAAATATAGATACCTGCTATCATGTTCAAAATTTTAAATCATTATTCAACCCCCATGACTGAGCAAGATACCTGTATTCAAATCACTCTGCAGAAGCTATCATCAATGACTTTAGAAAAATTTATGCATGAAAACAACACATCTTACAGTATTCCCATGAAGAGTAACACCAATAGAATTTAACCCGAAAGTCTTTCTTTATTATCCGGAACAACAACAACAACAAAAATAATAATTACACCAGAGCATCTTGCTAAGCACACGACTCAGAGATCGGATGGATCGACTAACAAATGACCTTCTATTTAAAGATAAATCCTCCAACGGCTAGTTCGAGTGATCCTTGTCAAAGCAATCTCAACTGTTGATAAAGATTAAAATTTCTTTTAAACTCATCCGTCGAACTATTTAAATATTTGAGGAAATTCAAAATTTTTAATTAAATGCATTTTAATTAACTCGAAAATTAAATTTTTGAGTTAATTTCCCCAAATTTTTTACTTTGACTTAACCCCCGGGATCAAAGGTTAAAAATTTATCAAAATAATTAATTTACCTTAGTCCCGAACCTTTTGAAATTTAATTTTTTTAGGACCAAAGAATTTTGCCTTTGGAAAATTTAAATTTTCCTAGGACCTAGAATTAATTAAATTTTTGGCTTGGGATTTTAATTAATTTTTGGCCAGAAAATTTAATTAATTAACCTATGAGGGAATAAATTATGTTTCCAACCCTCTAAGCACTTTACATCATGATTTTCATATATTTTACACCATAAGGGTGGAAACCCATTTGTCACAGACCCTCACAGACTACCCATTTCTGCGACACAAATATAGTCCAGCAGACCAAGCAATTTGTAATAAAATAACCTAACCAAATAGTTAGGATTATTCACAAATCACTTTTACATAGACTTGATCTAGAACACTATGACTCGTCTAAGAACCTAGCGACAAAATTTATTCCAGCGTTGGGGTAAGAATGGAGGGGAAAACTCTGTCGACCATCCGAGAATGGATCGGTGAGACAAAAAACCTCCCAGAATAGAGATCTTCACTAGAAAGGTAGGTTGACCTAGGTTGTTATATACATGATACGGTTCTGCTAAGATTATTTACATCATATACATGCAGAATGGTTTTACATTATAACACGATGATTAGGTTGATGATGATAGTTGGACGGCACAGACACATCGATCAGGCGCTATCCCTTTTGCGAAAAAAGGGGGTGTACTGCTATGGGTCGTTGACACGTAGTGGTCAACAGACCCTATTGGGTAAGTTGTAACATGTAAAAGATATTAATTATGAGTCTAGAAATTCCTTTGAACCTCCAAGCACAAGTCAGCCCTGTCAATGATAAATCGGCCTAGGAGAGGCTATTTGACCTCATGAAAAGGTTATAAATAGAAGCAGCTTCGACGTCATTTGGGACATTTGATCTGCAAGCAAGAAAGAAGTTCAATCTAAGGTAAGGAACAAGAAGGAAGCTAGAGCGAAGACCAAGGAAGCAAGAAGAAATCAAGATCTGTTTTTGGGCCTTATTCTCTCACACATGCAAAGGTTAGGGTTTCTACATCTATTAGGAGGCCGAGAATTGCAAGTCCAAATTGTAGGAAGCTGAATTGCAGATCCAAGTTGCAGGAGGACTGAATACTCTAATTCTGCTTGATTCTCATTGACTTTGGAGACATTGACTTGCTTAAAGGAAGAACTCTTGAAGGGTTGACATGTTCGAGAAATTAGGGTTTTTGCAGCTACTAAAGGGCCAAAGATTACAGATCGAAGTTGCAGGTTCGAAGTTGGGGGCCGAAGCTGAAGTTGGAAGCTTGTTGAAGCAGGATTGACCCTTATTGACTTGGTTGATCTTTGACCTAATTGGAAGGGTTTCTTGGAGGGCTAACTTGGTGCTTGGAGGAGGACTTAGTCTAGGGTTTTAGGTCTTGGTTTTCTCATTTGAAGTGGATTTTATAGGAAGAGAAGAGATTTTTTTTGGGTTTTCCCTGGCTTAGAGCCTACTTCCTATGTCCATTGTCTCTATTGTTTTTTTCTCTTGATAATTGTTTGATGAAACAATCTAATAAATAAACATAAGAAGATAACTAAAGTTCACAAGCAATTATTAAGGTTAAGGAGAATTTGTTTAAATAGCTACCCCACTACATTCTCCAACATGGTATCAGAGCTAAGGTGAACAAAAGAAGGCAACGAGAAGATTATCTTGAAAGATTTGCTTGTCAAGGGGAATCATTTGTAAAACAACACAAGGAAAGAATAAGAAGACCTATTCACCTAGAAGGAATATTACTGCATCTAGCTTTCGCTGAAATAGATCTCATCATCAAGCTCTCCTTGAAGGAAGGAAGGACAAGTTCTCATTGGAAGTTCTCTAGTACACTCCATCATCTTGAAGAAAAGGAAGAATTAAGGAATCTTGGGATCATAATTTTCTCTTCGAAGTTGTTTGAAGACACCATTGTTGAAGGAATCCTAGAAGTCATCATTCTAGGGCATCATTGAAGTTTCCTTAAAAGTCTTAAAAGCACCAAGATAGTTGGATACACCATCAAGAAGGAGGACTCTCAGTTGACAAGTATCACGTTCTTTATTAAATTTGTCTTTCTTTTATTAAGTAGAAAGTAGAGTAGCATGCATTGTTGCATTCTCTAGAAGAGTCTTGATTTTTTTTATAAAGCACGGTGTCATAGAAAGAAGCATATGATAGTAGAGGAATTAGAGTCCACATAATCAAGTTGCTTTGAAAGGTCATCCAGTTGTCAAGGAATGAGAAGATTGGGAACATATTACATATTGTTGTTCATCCAAGCATTTTCTAACAAGGGATCACCAAGATACTACAAGAACCACCATTTTTTAAGGTTCTTAGTGTTGAAGGAAATGTAACTAGGTTCGGTCTTCATAAAAGTAATTTTGATATTTGTATTTATTCAAGAAAAGAGAAATTATTTTTATAGTATTTGTCAATGAGTTTCTCGCTCATTGAAAATAGGTCAAGCACATTTTAAAGTGATTCTAGAAAGTCAAAGTCAAAATGTAATTATGATGAGACCTTTTGAGGGCATGTTACATCATGAATGTCAATGTACAAGGTCATGGGAACACCTCCAAGCATAGTCAAATCCTCCTAGCATCAATGAAGTCTCCAGCAGCACAACAGATCTCCATTTATAGAGGTTGTCCACTCCTCAAAAGCATAATGAATTCTCTCTGAAATCAGCGAGGTTATGTGGTAGGAAAAAGAGTACTAAGGAGGACGAAAAAAGCCAAGGTAGAGGGTTAACAAGGGCAGCAAGCAAGCAGAAAGAATAGTGAAGAAGAAGAAACTTTTTTTAGGGTTTCTGCAACCACACATGCAGAGATAAAGGAGGCTTCTTGCGATCATTATTGCAGTAACAAGTATCTTAGTTTTGGGCTAAGAAACAAGGACCATAAGGCCTCCCCAACCAGCGAAGAAGAGGGAAAAGACAACGTGGAGGAGACTATTTTAGGGTTTATGTCCACACGTGCAGCAAGTAAACCCTTGCAAATTTGACAGCAAAAGAAGGCAGCGACATTCAATGTGTATCTAGGTCTACAAGGTATCCAAAGGAAAGTGAAGAAGACTCTCTATCACGAAGTAAAGAAGCCCTAATGTAATAGGGTTTGCTAACTTAGACAAGCAGCAGAAGAAGGACGAAGTGCTAAGGAGCAAAGTGTCGGAAGACGGAGATCCATGTGCCAGAAGTTATAGTGCAGAAAGAGGAAGGATTTGACTTGTGCTTGGAGGATATCCTAGTCAAAGGTCTAGGGTTTGGCAGTTGTTCAAATAAGAAGCTTCAATAAGAAAAAAATTACAAAGGGTTTTCCTCTCAAGAGTGGAGAGGTTTTGTCCCTGGCAAAGAGCCAAACTTTGTGTTCTTGTTATTTTGTTTTGGTAGCAGTTTGATGAAGTACACACATATGCACTAATAAGAAGAAGAAGAAGAAGCATAACCTAACAAGAAAAACAAAAGACTCCACAAATTGTTATCAAGTAACGAAGAATCACACTACACTACTTTGCCCTAGATTCTTCAACACTTGGAAGGAGAATATGACATGATTGGCATATATTTGATCTAGTATGTAAGCAATACTCTTGAAGGATGAAGGAATGCAAATGGTCAAGTTGTAGTATGAAAGACATAATGCAAGTCTTTCTCCTCTTGGCAAAAGAACCCTATCTTCATCAGGTGTAAAACGCAAGCTCGTTCAAGAAAGGATGGCTAGATGGTTGTATGGAAGCAAAGGTATGCATGTTTTAAGTAACTCTTCTCGAGGGTAAGGTTCATATCTACAAGAATCATGCAAGAAGAGTTGGTTATGAGAATGTGCTCGGTAAGCCTTCCATATGGTTACATGATGCTAGAAAGAAGAAATTTGACATGGCTAGAGATCAAGACTCTCTCACAAAGTAGCATGACATAAGTACAATGATATTGATCAACATCAAGTATGATCTCCGGAAGAAAAAGAGGGAGTTAATAATAACTACTCCTAGGAAGATATTGCAGCGTGGTAATCAAGTTCGATCCATCGGCATCTTAATCGAAAGTGAATGCATGGAGAAGGATTCTTGTGCAATATGGAGATGAATCGTGTGAAAGGATGTTGATCTCAAAGGACTCAAGTAAACAAATACTTTGATGAAAGGGACATCATGATAAATTAAGTTTGATATTAATATTTTAATATTTGGTTATCGGGTTGATATATTGTTTTGCTACTTGGAAGGATATTGCAGAAATGCATATGGCAGTTGAGGCAAGTTCAACTGTTAGTGTTGAACTTGATTCAAAGAATATATGGATTGAGTGAATGGTTATGGTAATCCTTAAAGGATTGTGAAGTCGAGATGTTTACATCATCATCTTGGGATTGAAAGGTAGTAGTATAAGAAGATAACTTAAAGTTCATGTTCTGACAACAACAAAAGATCACTTTCATGTTTAGAGGGAGCTATGACTAGCTTGAAGTTTGATAAGGCCCAATAATGCCTTCATTGATGATGACTAAAGGAAAGTGATATGTAAGATTGATGGCTTGAACCTTGTCACAAGATTGAAGGAAGAAGATGCCTCCATAATACTCAGGAAGGAAGGAAGCTCGATATAATGAGATGCAAAGAAAGGAGGAATCATGTAGCTACTACTTAAAGATTCCCATGACGAACCAGTAGCAAATACATCTACGAAGACAAGCTAAAGAGCTTGTGGCTATGACTTCCCAATTGAAAGGAAGTGAAAGAATCTCCTTTATGCTTTAGAGGGAGTAAAAATCTCCTTAAACACTTGTGAAGGATCAAGGATCTCCTCTTTGGTTGAGAGGGAGTGATGATGGACATCACATTTGTATTCTCTTCTATCATGTGTCATGCACTAGGCCAAGACTAGCAGTTGTATGTGTAAGTGAAGGCCATGGTAGGGAGAATGGACGATTGGATAAGTATCTGAGATTTATACTCCTTGAAGATAAAAAAATCCAGGCTAGGAAGCATTCTAGTTGACCAACACTCTCTGAGGATTAGACAGGTATCCAAGACAAGAGTGGTTGAAGAGGATCGATATTCTTTGAGGATTGGGAATCCAAGATAAGAATAGTCCTAAAAGGACATACCTAGTGAACATCCAGATGGGGTATGTACCTTGAAGACGTAGTGTGGTATTTCACGTAAGACCTCCCAACATTATGATCTAATATAAGAAAGGGCTTGTCAAGTAGAGGCCTTACTAAGTTGACAATGTTGGTCGTGATGTTGACGCATAAAGATGGCTTACCAATCTGACTCTTCTTATGAGAACTCTTTAGTTTGAGAATATCCTTGTACTAGGTGTACAATTATGAATACCTTCCTAGTTAAGAGGGAGAGTTGGAAAATGTGACTAGTTTCTGTCTTCATAATTGTCAATGTACTCAAGTCGTTATGTATATATTATGTTACAAGAAAAAGAATAAACAAAAATATTATTCTTAAGCATGGGCTTCATGCTCCATTTTGATGGTCATCTAGGTGAAGCATGTTCTTCATGCTTCTAGGGTTTGTCATGTTAAAAGAATATTTTTCTTGAGTCAAGAGAGTCCTTGTCAATTATATAAAACCCTATTGGGCAAGTTGTAACATGTAAAAGATATTAATTATGAGTCTAGAAATTCCTTTGAACCTCCAAGCACAAGTCGGCCCTGTCAGTGACAAGTCGGCCTAAAGAGGCTATTCAACCTCATGAAAAGGCTATAAACAGAAGCAGCTTCGACCTCATTTGGGACAATCGATCTACAAGCAAGAAAGAAGTTCGATCTGAGGCAAGGAACAAGAAGGAAGCTAGAGTGGAGATCAACGAAGCAAGACGAAGTCAAGAAGAATTGATTTTAGGCCTTATTCTCTCATACATGCGAAGGTTAGGATTTCTGCAGCTATTGAGAGGGCAAGAATCACAAGTCCGAATTGCAGATCCAAGTCGTAGGAAGACCAAATATTCTAATTCAATTTGACTCTCATTGACTTTGGAGACATTGACTTGCTTAAAGGAAGAACTCTTGAAGGGTTGACATGTGCTAGAAATTAGGGATTCTGTAGCTACTAAAGGGTCGAAGATTGCAGGTTGAAGTTGCAAGTTCGAAGCTGGGGGTTGAATCTGAAGCTGGAAGCTAGTTGAAGCCAGATTAATCCTTGTTGACTTGGTTGATCTATGACCTAATTGGAAGGGTTTCTTGGAAGGCCACCTTAGTGCTTGGAGGACTTGGTCTAGGGTTTTGGGTTTTGGTTTTCTCATTTGAAGCAGATTCTATAAGAAGAGGAGATTCTTTCTAGTTTTTCACCTTGGAGGGGTTTTTCCCTGGCTTGGAGATTACTTCCTATGTCCATTGTCTTTATTGTTTTCGCTCTTGATAATTGTTTGATGAAAAGATCTAATAAAGAAACATAAGAAGATAACTAAAGTTCATAAGCAATTATTAGGGTTAAGGAGAATTTGTTTTTATAGTTTCCCTACTGCATTCTCCAATGCACTCAACATTAGAGCTCTATATAAATAGACTAGCATGTGAGGAGACAAATTATCCACATAGCAAGATCATCGAATCTTTTCTAATGGAGGATAAATTTGGCTAACGAGATATATGTTGTTGGAGATCATCTTTTATCTTCTCATCATCATTTCTATCTCTCTCTTGGAGGTCGCACATGTGAGAAGGACGAGTTTAACCAAGTCGCCTTGACGAGATTTGACCACAGATTGACTAGCCTTGACCACAATCACACATGGAGAGCTTACTGTAGTTTGACCAAATTTGACCGCAGCCACACGTTTGACTAGTTGACCATAGAGCCAAGTTGACTATAGGACCGAGTTGACCACAAGCTGAAAGTTTGACTAGCATTAACTTTTTATTTTGACTGGTTTGACCAACATTGACTAGCAGATGTTTGAGCAGGTTTAACTAGTGTTTTGACTTCTATATTGGCACATATTTCTAGACAAATTTATGATTTGTAAACCTTGTTGAAAAGACAATTTCTCCTTGAGAACCGATTGTTGGGTTTTCTTCCAAGGTTGGGTTTCCCAAGGTAAAAATAGTGTGCCTATAGTGCATGGTTGTTTGTCTATGATCTTTATTATTTCCATTGCATTTACAGTTGAGTTTTTTTGTGTAATTATTCAATGATATTAGTGGCATAAGAAATATTGTTTGAAAACTCATTAGGAAGTAATTATCAAATCAGACAATTGTAAACTATTGTACATGCTATAGAATTTCAACAAGAAAGTCATTTGAAAGTGAGTCTTCTATGAAGTATTTTTGTGCCCCTAACATTAGATATGGCCTACTATGATGCTCTAATGGTTTTTGTCCCTAATGATCTTGATCTCACTTAATAAGTTGATCTTGAGATGTTTGTCTCAAGTGGTCTTCTCATAGCAACGTAGATCCCTTAAGTGATGGGTTTGACTACTTCAATTGCCCTTTCAGAGGTCATTGTACCCCATTCCAAGAGTAGTCCTAACCTTTAGGATGCAACATTGCCTCTCCAGAGCAGAGTGTTGGGCTATCAGATGATTCCACATGGTACTTGGCCCCCATATGTACCTCCAAATCCTAAAACGCCAAGCCAGCAAGCATGGGCATTGGGCTAGTCAATGATGTGCCAAATGGACGCCCCTAGGTTGGCCTTGATACTATTTGATGGACATTGCTTGATTTGGAATCTAGATGATGCTTGGTTATCATTGAGATGACATTGGAGACCTTGCACATTAATTTTGAACCCCACTGCATTAGTATTAGGGTGCCACATCATCTCTTTTAGCTTCGGAAGGGTGACGTAGGGCACCTTTTGGATGACATCATGCTTGAGGAGGCATTTTGTGGAGGTGCACCCATGCACTTTGAGCTTTTCTTAGAGTGAGGAGCATTCATGACCCATTTTATAACTTGCCTAATGCACTTGGAACATTTATGGAGGATGACATCATGGTGAAGATCCTTTTTTCCCACACATGTGGAAAATATTTGGCATTTATATTATGTTTTTGAGCTATCTTGATGTTGACTTGTGACCTCACACTTGTTAGCCACTTAAGCCAACTAATTTTAGGGCCTTTACTTGTATTAGTGTAAAATTGAGTCTTGGTTGTCGTCATATAAATAGAGGGAAGACTCATTTCATTTTTGTCATCATCATTCATCACATCTTCTTCTCCAAAAGGAGTGAACACTACCTCTTGTGTGCTTTCCTCTTGGTCACTATGTGATATATGGATGCAAATTGTGTTAGGAGTGATCTTGTTGGATGAGGAGACTTCTTTATGGATTGATGAAGAGATTCTTGTGAAATTGGGTATGTCTATTGTTCATTTTCTTCCATTTTGCATGTTATAATTATGAATTAGGGTTTCTTGTGCTCCATGATAGAAATTGTTATATTTTCTTTCATGAAATCTTAATATCATATTATATGTGAAATTTGTTCCCAAGGATCCTCAGGAGGACCTAATTATTGTTCCTCTTGAATTTAAACCTCCTAGAGAGGAAGTCACCAAGGTTACAAGTAGGGCTTCTAATGCTCTCACCCTCTTTGTCCAAATATCTTGTCGTAGAACTTGCTCTAATACTCCATGGTCAAAGTGTTTTAAGGCACTAGACTAGTTGATGATGATCACCTTTCTCTTTTCTATAAATTTTTCCTTTTTACTTAATTTCCTGGGTATCTAGGGTTAGGGTTAGGGTTAGGGTTTAATTACAGTTTTTTTGTTTTTATGAAATAAATTGCAAAATTTATGGATGACTAATTGCTCTTTAAATAGGAATTGTCTTTAAATATCCTGGCATTAATGCATTGAAAACCCCATTTTCTAAGGATGGTATTATCATATTTATTGTAGTCTTGTGCATGTTTAAACATAAAACTATATTTTCCTCCCAAAAACCTCTTTCCTATTGGATAGCCTTATTATTTTTGGTCAATATATCCTTTTAGGCTATTTGTTCTTATTGCTATATGCCATTGCATGCCTTGTTTATTGCAAATCACACAACCCCCAACTTATAGAACCCTTTTTTATTCATTTAAAGATCTTAGGAAAGTGAACTTGTACTTTTTCAATTGGGTTTATCTCGGGTAGTTGGGAGGAATGATTGGGATCCTCCTCACCTAAGTTCAATTATCGCAAGTGACTGTGAAAATTTCACCACTGAAATTCTATTGCAACAACTAGAATTAATTCTTTTAATTGATAAATTAATTTTTCAGTTTATTGTTACAGCAACAACGAATTAATCACACTGCAATCTTCACAAATAAAAACTGTGGAAGATAATCTGGAAACTGAGAAAATACGGGCACACACACAAAAAAATATAACACCATTATTTTTGGACAAAAGTCCCTAGAAAAACCCAACTCGGGAAAACCGATGTAGCAGCAGAGGGTTTTTATTATTAAGTAGCAGTGACAAAAATATGAGTACAATAAATGGCACCAAACTGGCGAATCTATCCAAGAGAAATACTGGCAAAAGTTTCCTGAGGGATTTTACCCTCTCTCTAAGCAATCCCGACACTGTCTGACCTTTGAAAAGCTAGTCGTCCAAGTGGTCTATGCAGGCCCTGCGTCACCCTAGTGTTGCCTGCCACACGCACTACCTGAATCGACTGCCAATCTAGTCGTATTGCCTGCTGCTAACTGGGAAAATACTTCTTCGACCCTCTGGAAAATCTCCCTGGCCTCTGGAACTAAAATCGTCTTCCTCTTTGGCTGTATTGAACTACTCTTCTGAAGCAACTACGTAGTTCCTGCTCCACTTCCTGGAGAAAATCTCGGCCTCCTCTTTTTGACTCTCTGGAACTAGAAAAATTCCGCCGGACTCACTATCTCTACCCCTCTCCATCTCTGCTTCCCTTCTCTGGCTTGAACTCTTCTAACTACTACTCTCTAGAAAGTCAAACTGCCCAAGGAAATCGATCTTAAGTGTATATCTCCATCTACCCATCGACTTCTTATAATATCATTATGGGACTCCAACAGCCAAGATTAAATCTTAATCAATGGCTGAGATTATTTCCTAGTCGATCCACATTAGTTTCCAGAGAAATCTCATCTTCTTCAATTAATTCTTGTTAATTAACCATTTTTCCTAAGTTAGACATATGATAAATTTCATTACTGATTAATTAACTTAATTAAGGCATCTCTAGGTAGATTTCCCTGAAACATTTTTTGGGTTATGGAGTCCTAGTGTTTCATAGCTTCTCTGACAATTGTCGAGACTAGAACACCATCCGATGCTACAAAAACTAACACTCCCTCTTAGTAAGGAAGGTATTCTAGTTCTAAATTGCTCCAACACCTTGTCCCGGCATCATCCTCCATATGTTGTTGATGTTTGGCCACTGTGTCTGCATGCCACTGCCCACCAACCACTGTGCAACTCTATGTTGCATCTGTGTTGACGCTGACACTATTATACTACTGCTAACTCTGCATTTGCACTGCAACTCCCTTTCAACCGTTGTTGCTACTACTGCAACTAAGAAGCATCTGAAATACTGAATCAACTGTCTCTGTGTTGCATCTATCTCCTGAGCTAGCTACTAGCCTTTGCACTATCCACTGGGAAATCTGTGATGTTGCTAACTCTGCTACTAAGCCTCCTACTCTACTATCAACACTGCTTTGCGCTCATCAACACCTGACCGCAACTAGTCGGCAACTATCACTTTGGAATCTAACTGCATCACTGACACTGATCCATCCTGCTACTGAATACTGTGGGCCCTTGTAGCAAAGGTAATGATCCATGAGGAAGACACCTCAATGGACCCTACCCAAACCTCTGCGCAACTCTAGGACTATAGCTCCATATCGCCCCACCTCACTCGAGGTATGGTTACAAACATGGTGAAGTCTTCCTCCAACCTGGAGGACAATTTGTTTATATCTGCAAATGTTGTCGCCTGGTCTTGCTTCTCCTACTTGTCCTTCTTCCTTTGAGGACACTAAGTACTGTAGTGGCCAAACTCGCCACCCCTGAAGCACTTGACCTTAGATAGGTCCTTCTTTTTCTTCTTCTCCCCCTATCCCTAACTAGGACCCTTTGATGCAAGGGCCACATTTTCTTTCTCCTTCTCACCCTTCAAACCCTTGTTGTTGATGCCACTGATGGAGCTCTTTACTAGAGCTCGCCTCATCTCCTCTTGTTGTAGGTCTGACAATACCCTGTCTCGCCCTGGTAATGTGTCTCATCCCAAAATGCCTTGGACGAAGACCTCCCATTCCTCTGAGACACTGTTTAGGGCCAAACGCACAAGCTCTATAAGTTGAGGTGCTTCCCCAAGAGTTGCAAGTTGATCCCGTATTTCCTAAATTCTAGTGAGGAAGGGATCTATACCTTCACCCTTCTGCAACTTGATGTTTCTCAGCTTCTCCTTCAAGAACATCTGTCGTTGCTTGGAAGAATTCTGAAACAACCCTGCGTGACCATCCCACATTTCTTTGGTAGTGTTCTTGCCAGATATTGTAGTATACCTAGGGGGGATAGTATGGGGTACAGAAGGAGGTACCCAAGGGAATAATGTAATAATGGGATGGGCCATAGTAATAAATAAAGTGGTTAACCCATATCATGTAAGGGACCACAAGTAGTTAGCAATAATGTAATAAGCCCATTGTATTAGATAGATGGTATTGAAGGAACCATGGTAATGACCCATGGTATTGTATGTATGAGGCCTATATAGAGGCTAGAGACTCCTCATTGAAAGATGTCAAGGAATATTGTATGAACAAGCATATGGCTCATGGAGTGTTCTCCTTCCTTAAGGAGTGAATGTATGGTGTTGCCCTACCTTAAGGTGTTTTAATTAATAAAATGAAGCATTTCTATATTCAGATCTTGTTATTTCTTGGCTATATTGGTATTTTCATATATTTGCAGGTCAGATCTATAACAGATATATGAAAGACTATATGGTCCCGAACTCCATCTAGGATCATCCACTTCACCTTGGCCATTTCTTCCCTATTCTTCAGGCCAAATTCATCTACTAGGAAGGACATCCTGGTCTTCTAGATGACATAGTTGGAGACTCCCTCCAACCTATCATGATCTCTAAGCCAAGTTGTGGTCATCTCTACACTGGAACAGAAAACTCCCTCTTTCACCTACTCGACTATTGAATCTACTATTGGCACTCCCTTCAGGAGTGAGAAAAATATGCTTGTAGTTATTGTCGGCTACATCTGGAAATTTGGATTTCTAGGCTAGAAACCCTTTTAGAGGAATTTCCCTCTGTGTGTGCACTTTTCTGTTCCACCCAGAGTTGATTCTACTCTAGCAGTTGTTGCAAAATCCTCTGTGCTCCAACCAAGAATTTGCTTTGCCAAAATGTGAGCTACTTACCTCTGCCTATGTCTGCAATCGCAGCTTTTCTATCTATACTCGCATGCCTCGTGAATGTACAGAGAATTCACACGCGGTTGTTCTTGGTGATCTCGTGCGAATCTCGCAGCTCGATTGAGTGAACCCGTGCGGCCCTCCAAAAAATCCTTTTGTGCACCTCCCTCTAAGCTGCAAATATTTCCCTTCACTACTTAGATCCCTATCTGATCAAATACCCTTTGATGCCATGTGAAAAATTCACCACTGAAATTCTATTGTAGCAACTAGACTTAATTCTTCTAACTAATAAATTAATTATTCAGTTCATTACTACGGCAACAACAAATTAATCACACTGCAATCTTCACAAATCAAAATACTGCGAAAGATAAATTGGAAATTGAGAAAATATTGGCACACACACAAAAAAAAATAACACCGTTATTTTTGGACAAAAGTTCATGGAAAAAACCAACATGGGAAAACTAATGCAGCAGCTGAGGGTTTTTATTATTAAGCAGCAGTGAGAAAATTCTAAGTATAATAAATGTCACCAAACGGGCAAATATATCCAAGAGAAATACAAGCAAAATTTTTCTGAGGGATTTTACGCTATGTCCTAGCAATCTCAGCATTGTCTCACCTCTTAAAAGCTAGTCATCAAAGTGGTCTGCGTAGGCCCTACCTGACCCTAGCGCTACCTGCCACACGCACTGCCCAAGTCGACTACCAATCTAGTCGTCCTACATGTTGTTCACTGGGAAAATGCTACTCCGGCCCATTGGAAAATCTTCCTGGTCTCTGGAACTGAAAACATCTTCCTCTTCAACTGGATCAAACTACTCTTCTAAATCAACTACATAGTTCCTACGTGTTGATTTGGGGTAGCATCA
>APFE030637652.1:0-10222 GCA_000404065.3 Pinus taeda
ATGTATAATTAGTTTCTGAATATAAAAATTTTCTCAATTCTTCCAACAACCCTCCCATAATGGGAAACAACGCTTTTAATAATATTTTTCAAAAATATAACTCTCTTGCAACTACTTCCAAAGTTAAACAGCGAAAAGAAATAAAATAAAATTCGGGAATGAAATAATCAAACGTCATGTCGTTGTCGTGACTTTCGATTTTTGGCCTTTTTAGTCAATCCCATTGGAGTGAGACTGTGAGACCCGTGCATTCTGATTGTCGGAGTGTGTGTCATAATTAAAGGAATCTCATCCCAATCTTTGGGTTGGTCTGGTGCGGACTGCATTAGTGGAATGAGCCTGGCTCGCTGTGATGTAGTAGCAAGTTGTTTAATCACAACACTGTCTTTGTAACTGCCCTTTAACTTTACTATATTTTCCCACTTCGCAGTAGGTAACCAAGGCACCTTTTTGCATTTTTTGATCACTACTATTAATCATGACCTTATCTGATATCCTTAGAAATGAAAACCACCACACACCAGCCAGGAGGCTTGCAAGCAAACCCACAAATAAGAAATGCACCAACCAAACTAATACCTCTTCTTCTCCTCTGTCAGGAGGAGCACCTGGGAACAAAGATGTAGATAGAAGGACTTGAAACAATAGCACAGACATGTGAGAAACGAACCCAAGCCACTTGTCAGTCACAAAAATCGCCTCTAGACCACCCTTCCACCATCGAACCCAATTGCCTCTTACCCAGTGTTGGGTCTCAGGATTCTAGGGTAAGACCATAAAGAGAGGAAGACCCAAACAATACTCGACAGAAAAGAGACTCATACACCCTCCCGAATATAGAGAACACTCAGGGAGAAAGCTAGCACGCAGCGCAGGAATGGACACTATGGCCGACCAAATTACCATGTGAAATTCCCTTAAACCACTGATAGATGCGACGAATCGGGCAATGGGAGAAGAACTTAATACTTTTGCTAACCATTCATGGTGTCGGAGGCAACGATGGTGTTTTCTCCACCACTCCCATACCACCTGAGTTCCAAAGAAACTGGACACACTAACATTGCTCAGACCACAAGCTTCGAGAGACCATACTACCAAAGCAATATAACATTCCAAAACCCCTACGGCCGCCATAAACCTGCTTACCTTACTAGCACACATTCCGGAAGAGAATGAATGAGACTTCACTCGCAGCACCATTAAAATCACCTTACACCATATGTAATGGGAGGACAAGCTATTTTTCCTCCTTCCAATCCATCGTATGTACTTATTCATTGCACATACGTCTAGCAAGTCTCGATGATTGTTACTCCCATTGGGGAGGACAAAAGTGTATACTTGATCTAAGCTTGTCAATATTATATTGCAGATCAACCACAAAGGCATTTACTAATCATATATTATGGCACTTCCGTCTACCATTAACACATCTCAGAGTTGGGTGATAACTATGCATTTCTACTTTTGTAAGTTCAATTTTTAAGAATACGATGTGGTTTGTCATTTGAGAAAAGTTTGTTTCTTTTTTGAATCATTATGTTTCATTAGTTTTTGTTTGATAGGTTGGGTCCTTCTTCTTGATTGGATTTTGATGTGTAATAATCCATGTGAGTTTCATAATTAATATAGTTTAAGTTTTCACATCTAAAAAGCTATTACAATCTTTCACTCTTTTTTAATAGAATATGGCTTTATTGTATTACAATCCTTCACTATTTGTGGGAAATGTCCTACAATTTCCACTATTTCAATTGTCCAATAAGGTGCCATGTATTCAATATATCCAATACTTTGTAATGACTTAATTCTTCGAATTTTTTTTTACATATTCACTCATTATATGGATAACCAACAATATTGTTCAATAAACTTTTGTATTTGAAATATAAAAACTATGTACACAATTCATGTATACAAAGTAACTTATCACCACATAGCTCTTGTTATAATATATTTTAATATGAAAATTAATATACAAAACATTAAATATTCTTAAATTTTTTTTACTGATTACACTGATAGGCCTTCCGCCTTCCTTTTGAATCAGTGCATCTTAGATTTTCGTCTTCCTTTTCCGTCCAAACGTGACATCCGTGCAACATGCCACGTGGTACCTCTTTCGTTAGAGACCATCCCATGCCACAATATTGTAGGCAGCTTCCACATTTTGACCGAGCTCATGAAAGATGCTCGAGAAGTCGAGATCCCTGTATAGATAATTGGAACTAGGTCATGGCCAGCAAGCCTCCCGTCGTGGGCCCGGGGTTGAGAGGGATCGATCGTAGGCTGGCTGGAAAAACGTGCACAGACCAACTGCGACATTGGCTTAAAACACAATAAACAAATTGTAAGGCTAACGCGCAATTTCATGGAAATTTTTTCCCCTTCAGTTGCACGAACAGTTCAAACCGTGTGGAGGAAGAGTGTGGAAAGTCCCTCACTAATTATTTATGTGCCTCCACATCTCATAAAAAGATAACAACATGGGTTTAATTTGTATATTAAAGGCATAGTAAATATATAAATAAATGAGATATAAATTAAAAATTAAATTATAAACATGGATTTATTTGGTTTGGATAGGAAAATTTTAAAATCCAAAGCTTTTAGGGTTTTAGAGTTTATTTTTTGAAATAAAAATTAATAGGAAAATGAAACATGCACTTTTGATAGGAAATTTGTATTTCTAGGAAAATGAAATATTTTGCGTTATATTGGTAGTTTATGAGTTTTAATTAAATATATTATAAAATTAAAAGTTTTAAATTATTATAATAAAATTAATAAGGGAAGTGAAAACATGCACTTTGAAAAGATTTTTTTTTATGAAAGATGAGATTGTTATAATATAGTTATTAGTTTATTAAAAAAATATTGTAAAAATATAAAAATTCTAATTATTATTAAAAAAAAAATAATCTTGATATAAAAGTTTGAATTGCAAAACACATCATCATAAAATATTGATATCATATGACTTATATTTATGGATGGAAAGGAATGGACTTCGAATGAGTACCAAATCATATACCACAACAAAGAAAGAGTATGTTTTTTGTTTGCCTCATATAAAAAATATAACTTATTTATAATTGTATATATAAAAGTTATATACAAGTATAATCTATATACATATAAGTTATGCAATGTAAGGTAAAAACTAAAAAGAATATATATATTATATATATACTTATATATAATATAGATTGCATTGCTTAAAAAATTGGAAGGAAATTTGTTTTGTAATGAGATACTCTGTTTTTACATTTGATTTTAATTAAATTGTAAAAATTATTATTATATTATTAATTATATTTCTAATGAATTAAATGTTTTTCAAATCACAACTATAATAAAAACTAATTTTTGATTTGTAGTAGGAATTTTCGAAAGTATTCAATTTGGGTTAAAAAAAAATGGGCTATGGGCACTTTTTTGGTTGAATACTAAAAAAAATTAATTTGTTTATGTTTTTGTTTTTAGGTCACAGTCTATGTTTTTTTGTTTGCTATTAAATAATGATAAAAAAATAAAACCTAGGTAAATGATTTCCAAATGATACTCATCATTGTTGTCTATCCATAATTGTAAACAATAAGGGCGTCTTTGCTTATGAGTGGAAATATGTTCCACTTAAGTGACAAATTATTTTGTGAGTAGTGTAAAACATTAGTTGAATACCATACTAGAGAGTTCATACAAAAGCTCCATGCATCTGCTAAATGTTTTTCAAATCCCAACTCCATTTAAAAAACACTCTTTGATTTGTGGTAAATATTTCTCAAAAGTATTAATTTGGATTAAAAAATGGGGTCTGGCCTTTTTTGGGTTGAATAACTATATAATATATATTATATTATATATAATATTATATATATATATATATAATAATATTTTGGGTCATGTCTACATTTTTTGGTTTACTATTAAGTAATGATGAAAAGATAAAATCTAGGTAAATGATTTCCAAATGATGCTCATGAGTGTTTCCTATCTATAATTGTAAACAATAAGGGTGTCTTTGCTTATGAGTGGAAATATGTTCCACTTACCTTTGAAGTGACAAATTATTTTGTTGGTAGTGTAAAACAATAGGTGAATACCATTCTAGATGATTCATACAAAAGCTCCATGCATCTTCCGGTCCATTAGATGATGTAGAATTATAAAAATTTTCATTGTTGGCAATATAAGAACCATAACCACATCTTATATTGTAGGTGACATTAAAATCTCATTTCTCGTTGCTAAGAAAAGTGTGCATATGACACCACAACCTATTTGATATGCATAGACAAACTATGGGATTTTCATCATCTCAATATTTCAAATATTATTTTAATTGTGTATTACCAACTTAACACAAATACACTAAACAACCTAAATCTAATACAACAATTATTATTTCAAACCAAAATACAACTTTTCCAATTTAACAATTCTATCGGCTTCTTTTACACCTTTTAGAACAATTGCTAATTAATATTAGTCCATCATTCTCATTTTCTATAAAAAATAAAATTATTCATTTTTTATTTTCCATAAAATTATCCATCATTTCTCATTCTATATATAAACGTTAAAATCACAATACAATGACAGAACTCTTTTATTGGCTTTAGCTTGATGAAACAATCTGATTACTATATTTTTAATAAAAATATAATATTTTTCTTTTTCTTTTTCTCTATTTAATAAAACAAAAAAATGATTAGATAAGAGAAAAAATATGTATATATATGGGAAAATATTAATAACAAATAATAAAATGATGATGGAGATAGGACAAAAAACAAGGGGTTAAGTCAAATTTAGTGTAGCATTTTACTCTGTTTTAATAAAAAATGAAATGCAATAATCTTTTCATAATACTTTACACTTTTATTTTTTATATATGTCACACATATTTTATAGTATATATTTTTTGTAAGTTAATTTTTTAGTGGAGAAGTTATTTTAGAGGAGTATTGGTTTTCTTATAAAAATAAAAAATAAAAAAAAATTTAAATAAAAAATTAACGTAAGTTATAATAAAAAAATAATTAATGTATATTTAAATTAGTTTAAGTAAAAAAAAGTGAGTAACATGCTTAACTTTATATTTTTCAAAAAAAAATTAATATGTGATATCAACTTCATACATATCTATATAGAAAGAAAATTTTACCATTGTATAGAATAAAATAGTATATTGATGTATACTTACAAATATATTAATAACCAAAATGGCTCAATGCACATGTTATGTAATCTTTATAACATTCAAAAATACAATTTAAACAATAAAAAATCACTGATTGTTTTTTGCACTCTAAAATAAATATGCACCTAAAGAAATTTGATCAATTATGCACCTAAAGAAATTTGATCCTTCTTCGCTCAGGTTAGATCCAAGATCCATGGTTAAGATGAATCTATGTTGGTTGAGTCAAAATACTCATTCTATAGTATGATGGAGATGTGTAAGTTTGTCAGTGCTGAAAGTGGAGTTCACATGTGTTCCTCTCAAAATAAAAATAAAATATTCTCTAAATAGAAAAACAATGTGGACTATAATAAAAAAAAACATAAATAAAGATGTTATGGGTTTTTAGTAAGTTTCCGTATGTCATACTATAATTTCATATTTAAAAGAAGGTAAAGTAATTAGAAGTAAAAAAATTGTGTATGTTTAAACCTTATACTTTTCAAAAATACTTCAACACTAGATTTAAATAAACTACCTTTATTAACAAATATTGACTATACTTGAAAATATATTAATAACAAAAAAAGCATTTTAATGTGCACAATGTATTTTATATAACATTCAAAATACAATATAAACAATGAAATATTGCTAGAGAGAGAGAATGACTACAGATTCATTGAGATCTATCAAGGGATGAGAAGAATGCAATTTTTTTTTTCAAATTTTGGGCTCTAAAAGAAGTTTGCACCTAAAGAAATTTGATCCCTCTTGGTTCATGTTAGATTAGTGGTTAAGATGGATCTATATTGGTTGAGCGTTTGTGAGTTCTCAATTTGGAGTTTACACGCGTCCCTCTCAAAATAAAAATAAAATAGTCTTTAAATAAATACAATGTCGACTATAATAAAAAAAACATAAATAAATATGCTATGCATATTTACTAAGTTTTCCATATGCCATAATATAATTTCATATTTAAAAGGAGGTAAAGTAATTAGAAATAAAAAAATTGTGTAAAATGTTTAAACCTTATACTTTTCAAAAATATTTCAACACGAAATTTAAATAAACTATTTGAAGATCTTTATCAACTAATATTGACTATACTTAAAAATATATTAATAACAAAAAAACCATTTTAATGTGCATAATGTACTTTGTATAGCATTCAAAAATATAATATAGAACAATAATATATTATAATAATATATATATATAATTATAACTATATATAATATATATAATATATAATAAATATATATATATAAATATATATATTATATAATATAATATAGTGCACTCTAAAAGAAGTTTTCACATAAAGAAATTTGATCCCTCTAGGCTCATGTTAGATTAGTGGTTAAGATGGATTGTGGTAAAGATGGATCTATACTCATATGTATACACAAGATTAGATCCATGTTAACTATAAATCTAGCAAGTATCCACAAGAATCAAATCTCTTTTTACTCTAAAAGAGGTTTGCACCTGAATATACACAAGCTTAGATCCATTTTAATTCTAAATCTATCAATTGTCCACATAAATCAAATCTCTTTTCACTCCCAAAGAGATTTGCACCTCAAAAGATTTTATTCCTCTCAACCCTTGATAGATCTGGATTTAAGATGGATCGAAACTAGTTTAATTATTAATTATTAATTAAATATATTTATAAATAAAATATGATTAATAATTTAATTTATTTAAACTTTATTAATGTAATTTTGACCATACAAAAGTTCATCCTAGAGCAAGTGCTTAGCAACCCAGTTTGAACCAAGTCAAAATGTTTTTTTATAATTATAATTATCATGTTTTATTATGATGTAATTAGACCTAGTCATTACAAATTCTCTACCACACTCGGCTAAGAGTGCACATAACCAAATTTACAAACTTTTCTTAAATTTTATTCTTAGGCCTATGTGATTTATGTTTATATAATAAGTATCTTCAAATAAATCCCATAAAAATTTCAACATCTACTTATTTCCAACCACTTACTATGGTTCATCATCATGCCAAAAATAGATAACCTAACTCAAAAAACAAATAAATACACTAAATATACAACATTTATATAAAAAAAATACTATATTCACATAAAACAAGAAAGACTAAAAAAAAAAAGATTAAAAAAATAAATAAACCATAAATTAAACCTAAAAAAATCGAATAAAACTAAGAACCTATGGAAGAATAACAATAAATAACTAAACGACAAAGTATGAAAAATGAAATTACCATAAGAAGACCTAAATTACAAATAATAATAATATACTTATTTTAGTTTAAATATATGAAAAAATACTATTTTAATAAAATAACAATATATAATACTAGATAAGATAGCTAAAGCAAGGAGTCAAAACCAAAATTTGAAATAAGTAATTTGTGTAAAGAGTAAATAAGAATTTATGGAATGACTTAAATCATAAAATGCCAAAAAGGTGAATGAAAATAAACTAAGGAAAACAATGAATATGTAAAAGCTAGAAAAAAAATAATAAAATATTATGGAATAGGAAGAAATAAAATTTTATAAAAAGGATTTGAGGCAAAGAACAATAAATTATTATATATTTTCAAATAAGCATAAGATAAAAAGATCTAAAAATAAAATGGTGTAAAAGAAAGGGAACTATTGAAGAAAGGAGGGAGAAAATTAAAGGACGATACCTATGAATAAAGGGATGAGATCCAATAACTGTTAATCTTTCATCCATCATCCCTATTCAAACATCTTAGATTTTTTTCAATTTCGATGGTCCCCCTAAACTTACAGCGATGGAAATGATCAATCTTGGCAATGACTTGGGAATCCTTTATATAGATGTGGTGCTATGTCTTCTCAGCATGTTCCGCCAAAACTAAGAATCGTTTTATGTGATGTGGCCCTGCCTCGACTCGATTCCTCCGGTACCTTTCGGATTTGGTGAATTGATTTGGTTTGATTTTCAATCGGCTGTGGTTGATCCGATCATTGATTGTACCTGTACTTGGTTGACCTACCCTTCGTACCTGGCTTCTCCTCCGGCCTACACCTGTCCGCCTCGGTTAGGGGTTAACCCTAATTCTCCGTTCCGGTTTATGGTCGATGCCTTTTCGCGCTTTTGGTCATTTGTGCTATGATCTCGACGCTCTGCAACTGTTTTCTGGTTCGGCTCTGTATTTGGAGGAAATTTATCTCTGTGTGTGGTCGTCTTTGGTGATTTTCTAGTCGGATTATGTGGTTTTCCACCGTGGTTCCGTCGGTACCTCTGTTACTCAGTTGCTTTGGTAAGTTTGCTCTGGTTCCGCGTCTCTGTCAATGGTTTTCTCTCGGGTTTCTCTGTTAACTTGCTCCTTAGCTAAGTTTACTGGTATGTTGGTGAATACATGGTATTTCTCTGGTTATTTTTCCGCCTCGACGACTTTACTCTGCTCCAGAACGACGTGCATTCGAGGACCTGTCACTCTCGGCTTCGGCGCTCAATTCTTCCAACCTGTAAGTTGATTTTCCCTGCTATAGTTTTGTTTTCGTTTATTGAATCTCTGCTAACCTCTCTGGCTCCTCTGTGGTCAGGTGGGTGTTCTCGGCATCATGGCGTCCGCTCACTTTCAGGTAAATAACCTTCTCCCTCGTAACCCTTACTCATACATGCATTGTTCCATTTCTTTTTTTCTGTTATGGCTCGGCACTTAATAAGTCACGGGGTTTTGTTGTGTTTCTTTCCCAAACCCTAACTCATGTAATTGTTCTGTTGACTGTTGCAGGTGGCGGCACTGTGGGTGTCTGCAATAATGGGTGGCCTCACGTTCCCGGGTAGTTCTGCGTCTCTTCTGCTTGTCGTTTGTCCTGATATTTCGTCTGCCTGTAGCTAGATATGATATCGGTCCTTTTAGAAAAAGGGTTTCTGTTGTTTTTGGCCTTACACGGCACTGTCTGTTGCATTAGTCTGTAGTTGGCTTCGGCCTCTGTAGGGTCTGTCACTTATCTATAAACGATGTATGGACTTGATGTAATTCTCTGTGGTCACGCTTGTTTTAAAGCGTAGAGGGTTCGACCCTCGTCATATGGTTGACTGTAACTAATTTATTTTTTTTGGCTCAGACCGACATTATAATATATATGCATCTGTTTATCTTCAAATTCGATTTCAAATATTTTTGGTTCGGTGTCTTACCCGGACTTGTTCGTTCGCTCCTTGTCTGGTTACTTGTTGTAGTTTGCCTGCGTCCTATTCCATACTTGGTTAGCTGTCTTGGTTGTTTGTATGCGGTTGCTCTGTGCACGGTAACTGGAAACTACTCCTTGTGTTTGTTCGCCTGCATGTTCACTTACCTGTGCAATTGTTTGTATATATTCGACTATAGATTACAGTCCTTCGACACTGTTATCTTAATTACAGTAATTTATAGAAAAGTTTAAATTCTCAGAAGTAAAGATTTACACAGAATATAAATTTACTCTGTCATGTACAATAATTTCTAGAAGAGGAAAAAAATATATGAAGAGGAATGAAGTTCTTTTTGTATAACAATGACAATGTTTTCTCTGTTTGATTTCTTCGTTGCTGAACTGAACCCCTGTAATGCATTTGTTTTGGTCTTTTCTATCCCGAGAGGATGCGGTTGGTAACTGTCCTTTACCAGTTTACAAAACAGTTAGGTAACCGAACTCATTCAGTTTCTTGTTTGTCAGTTATGAACCTGACTCCTAACTATTCTAACACTGGCCCCACAAAGGTGACTGTGTACATTATTTGAAATAAACTAATTCTACCTGTTACAATTCTCACTGACAGCTATAAAGATAAACTAATTAAAAATTAAATTAAAAAGAAACTGATAGTCTTGTTGTCCCTTGTCGATTTGCTTAGTCTCCCCAGTCTTTCTCTGAAACTTCGTGTGTCCCGTTTCGGTCTCCACCCTGTCGTCCAGATGCTCCTGCATCAGGCTGCCGGGGTAAAAGAGAGTTCTCATGGCTCCGTTCCATGAGCTCCTCCACCGAATAACCTGCCCTTTGAATCTGTGCTTCGT
>APFE030637652.1:11151-49096 GCA_000404065.3 Pinus taeda
AAAGGGCGGTGGTTTAAGGATAGCCACCAACACTGGAACACTTAGTGCAGTTCCTGGAACTCTTCCAAAACTAGCAAGAAGCTGTAAGTCTTCTGCTAGAGGAAGTGATCCTATTGTTTTAAAGAGGGAAACCTTCAACCGTAAAAGGGAGGCCTCACCCCACATAAAAGGTAAAACTTCAACCTGAAAAAGGAAGTCTCAACCTGTGATGGTTTAAGGATGACCAACAACTCTGGAATGCTTATGCAATTCTTGGAACTCTTCCAAAACTGGCAAGAAGCTGGAGTCTTCTGCTAGATGAAGTGTTCTCAATTTTGTTCTCCGGATCTCTTCCAAAACTGGCAAGAAGCTGAAGTCTTCTGCTAGAGGAAGTGTCCCATATTTCCAACTAAAGGCATGTTCAGACATCTTTGTCTCTGGCTACAACTTTGAAACTGATGTGGCAGGTTGTGGCTCAGGCTCGCTTGATGTGGTTTTGAAGCTTGTAGATGACCATCATTTCCCCCTCTGTCAGATACAAGGTGAGAAGATGGATAAAACTCAACTGCAAGATTGTTCAATATTCTGGAACAAGTTCTGACATGTGTTTGGAATATCTTCTTGGTTGTTGATGCCCATTTCCAAGAAGCGATCCATCCTAGATGAATCTTTGTTCTTGCAGGACGATCGTTTCTGAAGCATCTGTGTGAAGAATGACTGGTTTTATGACAGAGCTTACATGGATGAAGATCAAAATAGTGATCTTTCAGATGGCCAACTCGGTCACAGTGTTGGCATTTCACGATGTGTTGTTGTTGTTGCTGCTGTGGAAGAGGAGAAAAGTCTGGAATAACTGGAGCTGAACTATCATGAGGAGCAGGTGAACTTTCATTAATGAAACCAGCACTCTGAAACTAAATGGGTTTTGAGTAGTCTGGAATATGAAAGGACAAGTCCTTGTCATATCCAAGACCAGTTTTGTGCTTGTTGTGGACAAGATGTTCCCAAGGTCTGATGATGGGCTTGGGAAGTGCAAACTGAACTTGTGCATCTGCATGTAACCTTGCTGCTTTGTTTGGTACTAAATCTGAATGAACTGTAACATGCTGCTAATGGGTGGTTGTCTCAATGTTCTGAACAAAAACAGGTTCAGAATGGTGTCTATTTTGATGTAGCTCTTCTTGCTGTAGCTGTGATTCAAGCTGCAAAAAATCAATCTTTTCCTGTGCATTTTGTAGACATGTCTAAATTTCTGAGAGAAAATACTTGCTGATTTTGACTGTATTATCCATAGTAGAGAGTATTAGATTGTCCACTAACTCAAATATTGCACTAATTGGAGCCATTTTTAATCCTCAAAAAATAGTAAAACAATGAGGAAAAGTGACGCAGGGCTAGGCCTGCAATACCCACGATCATTAATATCTAAAACATAGAAGAATGCATCCCAGCATTTACCGAATCAAAAACTTCAATCACTGGCCAATTCACACTTTCCCATTTCAAGTTGCGGAAGCTTTCCAATATATGTTCAAAATCATTCAATATTATCAATCTAGATCCACTCACCTTCAGGCAAAAAACAATACTCAAATGCTCCCTAAACCATGCCAATATTCACATGATATTATACACATCACAGTTATATACATCATTGTCATAGACATGTAGTCATCATAAGTATCACTTCCATACCGTCATAAGGAGTAGGACACTACCATACTGTCTTAAATGAATTTCCATACAAGGATATGGCCATACATTTCAGTCATAGGAACATTGCCATATATATAAAGGATTTGCCATACTAAAGATACCATCATAAAGATTATGCCATAATTACTGACATAAAGGCACCGCAACACGTCACTGTCATAAATTCACTGTTATACATCACTGTCAAGCCATGTCATACATCACTGTTACAAAGACACTGTTATACACCAAAATCACTGTCATAAGGTTCAGCTATACAATATCACTGTCATAAGTTTTTTTTTTTTTTTCATATAATATCATGAATTTCTGCCCAGACTTCTGTCCAACATTTGGTGTGTTAAACACACATTATCAAAATACAATATCCACCTTTCGAACCAGCTGGAATGTCTTGGGAATTTTCAAGAAAACAAAAATAGGCAACAGACAAGGGACCGGTTTGGACAATGAACACGTGCACGCTTACTTACATTTCAGAAACTCATATCCATATTCAAAATTCAATCATTAGGCAGACAGTGTTTTGAAAAAAGAATTGCACAAACAAGACCACTTGCTTTTCTCCTTCCTGTTGGTCGTATACATCAACAACGTCTTCAAATAGACAGGCAAGTCATTTACTCTCTCGCTATATCGAGCAACATCAATGCACATGGAAAAAATACAAACTGTTGTACATTTTGTATATAAGTTTGAAAACTCTCCATTCAATTCAATGAAATTGCAAAGATGCGCCGCTTAAATTAGCACAAGAATTTGTCAATAATAATAGAAGAATCTGACTCTCGCTTGTTCCTTGGTTTCAACACCAGTCGAACGCTACCAAACATACCTTTAAACAATGCTTTAATCAACAGTCAACAATTTCTTCAATCAACTCAGTTCTAATGGCAATCCAACTCGAAATCACAACAGCAAGCATTGTCTGAGAGCTAGGCGCTGTATATAACAGATTCGCTCTTCTCGACATCTTAAATCTATATAATGGATCGGAAGGGCGTTGATCTCGACAGATCGAGTCTATATAATGGATGGGCGTTGCCAAGCATCAACTGTGGTCATGACTCTTGATTTGACTGCAGTAACCACTACCCCTAGTCTTAGACACAATTCCAACAGCCAATTTATAACATGTAGGCCTAACATGTATGGCCGTCAATATCGCTTCGTTGGGCCGTGCTTCAACCGTAATTGCGTGAGAATCTATCTCTGCAGATTAGTCACAACAATTTTATGTCGCATCCCTTTCACGAAAGCGACCAGTCGTAAAGATTTTAATTCAAGAGGATGTCGGAATTCAATTCAAGAGACGATGTCGGAAGAAAATGTAAGAGACAAGTCGAAGTGTGAAGGAAATCACAGTCTATAGTGTCTACAACAATTCCAGTAGTTATTGTATGTCGCTCTATGGGTCAGTCTGTCTTCAATATTACAAACAAACAATCTCCACAATCACTATTTAGTCCCCGCATGCAACTGAAGCGGGTTTTCGGTACGTCTCCCCTCAGATGATGAACAGACTTTGGCTCTCCAATTGGTTCTTAAACACTTCATTCTCTTTCCGTAAAAAGCAATAGCAAAATCCAATATAATTTGGCTAGGGATATGAAAAGGCAGCGATCCTTTTGACACCAGGTATCATTGCCACATATGGCAGATGAAAGGCTTCTAAGGGTAGCAGAAGAAAGATACAGAGGATATCTGTACCTCATCAAGAAATTAATTTCGGCTGAATCTTGTTATGTGTCGACCTACGACGTAGAATACATAGAATTAATGTGGCGCTCTCACCAGTTGAATCCGGTGGCTTATAGGAAGGACACAGTTGAGCTCCTTGGAAAATTTCTGCAACACGACCAAGATATTCACAATGATTCTCACACAAGGCATGGAGAAGCATTTGCAGAAACCAGAAAGCAATGGGAAAGTGTATTTGGTCCGCGTTTTTGGAGAGCCGAATCAACACCGAATCAACATTCCATAGTAACGGAATGAGCAGTAAAAAGGGTTAGTGAAACACCATAGGTTGATTTCTCAAAATGACAAACTGACGGATCACAAATTGAAACACTTCATTGCTCAAACCACAGCGCTATGGTGATTGAACTTTATAGGAGCAGCGTTACTACACGTCCAGGCGTTCAAACCAGGCAATGCGCAGTCTCAGGCGTTACCCAGATTATAGCGCAGAGGGCAGATGTGTCAGGCTACAGAAATGCAAAGCATGGGCAAAATAGGCAGGCGTGCAGGTGCGTATCATCCAGACAGTTTGCAGCATGAAATAGGGATGCACACAATAATGACAATTCTATCTGCGGGAATGCAGAACTGACATGCACAGAGGCCACACAACAAGTGGCTCAAATTAATTATGCAGGGCAGGAATACGCCTGCTCTGATACCATGTTAAACACACATGGTGAGCGAAAACAATAGGAAAGATAAATCATGCAGTACATTTTTTTATTCACAAATGATGTATATTTATGGTACATTATGTAACCGTTGGGATTCACATCCCAAGGTCTCTTGGACTGCTTTGTCCATTCGGCTTCCACACTAACCCATTGAGGATTAGGTGTCCAACAGCATTATTTCCTTGGAAAGAGGGTAGTTTGTCTAGACCATTATTAGGAATGTTATTGGGATAACCCTAGATGTTAGCAAAGTTAAGAGGCCCATAGATATCCATGATGTCTGGAACGGGAGGATTCCAGAAGAGTGAATGGATTTCACAGAGAGCTTCTTAGACGAGATTGACAAGGAGTGTAAAAAAAGAGAGCTTGTGTAATCTAGCTCTCAGAGCCCTTTCAGGATTCAGAGCAGGATTAGCCAAGCTTCATGGGTTTCTCCTAGTACACTCCCCTGTGGAAGATGATGGAAGTGGAGTCGCCACCCGGACAGAAATCTAACTTAGACACAGAAGATGATATGATGGAAATGAGATGAAGATGAATGAGTGAAGATGAAAGGATCAAATGATGAGAAGAGAGTGAGAGGACCAAGGACAGAAAACTCTATCCCCGACAATGGCGCCAAAAAATGTTGTTGCACAAAGCGTCTAGGCACCACGACGATGCTCAGAGTAAGGGTTGTTACTCTAATCCTTACTCCGTTTAGACTTTCTTCTAGACAAGTCAAGGGGGGTAGTCCCTAAGGTGAATGGATGAGGATAGTCTGTGGAACACAGGCTCTAAGAGATTTTAAGGATGAACAACTTGATGAACTTAGAACAAGTCTTGGTTAATTGAGATAGATAGATTAAAATAAGATACAACCGTAAGATAAAATTGATTATAGACCAGTGCCTTTAATTTGAATTAACCATAGACTAAATAAAAAAACAAGTTATCTAGAGCAAATTTGTAAACATGGTAAAGCGACGATCATGAACAATTAAATGTAAAATGCTCAAAATTTTAACATGCAGCATAATCTAGCAAAATTTATCTTTCTCCAACAATCAATATGATTTTTTTTTAAACATTTATCACACCTTGACAATAGAGAAATCATAAAAAATTAAGATTTTGCACTTAACACCAAAGACACCAAGGAACTTTAAATTAGAATTAGAATTATTTCTTAGACAATTGCTTAAATGTGATAAATGAAGAAATAAAACAAATCAAAGGGTTAATAAATTAAATTTTTAATGGGCCATAAGCCCCATTAAAAAAATTTAATGTGAAAGCGTGAATCCTCCTTTAATTTATTTTATTCTCAATTCTAAAGTCACCAAAATTTAACATTTTTTAGATTATTTTATTTTTAAATTTCAGAATTTTTATGTTTTTGAATGTTTTTCAAAAGAAAATAAAAAAATCAAAATCATAAATAAAAAATGAAAATGTAAAACAAAAGTAAATTCAAATAAATAAATCGAAAAACAATAACCAAATAAATCGAATTTTAAACTAAATAAAAGGAATTGAACCCAAGTTTCATTAAAAAATGGAATCAAAATTTTTTTATTTTATTTAGAAAAGGAAAAACTAACTAAAACCCTAAAAGCGAATAGAAAACAAAAAATAAATAAATAATCGAAGTGTTTTGTGTGCGTTTGTGTATGCAGATTTGGAGGGGGTAGCGACAGCGGAGGAAAGTTGGATGCAGCAGGTCGAGGGAAACAACTGCAGGAGCTTAGAGCAGTTTGTGGATGGAGAAGAGGGTTGCGGACATGTGGCAAAGGAGGAGTGACGGGCAACGGTGAGGGAGCTGAGAGCTGTAGCTGTGGGTTGAAAAATAGAGCAGCGGGAAAGGAGAAGTCACAGATTTGAGGGATCTACCGGGTTTCAAAGGAGGGAGATGAGCAGAGAGTTGAGGGTCGAAGGTGGAGAGGGTTGTAGGCAGCACACAGATGGCAACCAACAAAAAGGATGCAAAGAAAAGGGAGAGGAATGGAGGGATAAGGAGAAAGGAAGAGAAGAGAAGAAAGGGCAGTGAGGGTTTAGCAAGGAAAAGGAGCAGAGATATGGAAGCAAATGGAAAAATGTAGCAAGGGAAGAATGCAGCAAAGACAAGGAGCTGCAGAAGGATTCTCCTACAAAAGAAATTTGAACTTTTTTACAGCAAAAAAAAACTAGACAACAGTTCCAAGCAGCCAATGGTAGCTTTAAAAACCCAAAAAAACAAATATTACATCAATACATTTTTTATGCTTTAGAGTTATTAGTGAAACCCTTATGAAAATTTCCCAAATTTAAAAGAAAAATTCAGACCCTTGGACTGCAAAATAATACCCTTACAAATGGTATTGAGGCCAAATCTTACCCTCCAAGGCCTAGTTCTGGTTTCAAAGCAAACTTCTCTTTCAGGTTTATAACCTGTACCTGAAAACAAAAACACCCAGAACCCAGATATACAAAAAAAACCCCAGAAACCCAAGCCAGAAAACCAAAAAAAAAAAAAATTTTACATATCTATGCACAAGAATGCTAGATCTATCAGATCTGAGGAATATGAGTCCAACCCTGCTCCCAGATTTGATAATCTAAGGCTCTCAATAGCTAGATCTATCAATTTCCCACATAAATTAAAAAAAAAAATAAAAAAAAATAAAAAAATAAATAAATAAAAAATAAAAAATAAAAAAATAAAATAAAATAAATAAAATAAATAAATAAATAAATTTTAAAGGAGGTGCTTAACTCAAAACCTTTCATATATCACACATAAAATCTTATGATAAGCTCAAAGCTAATTTGGCTGGGCTCTTTAAAAAACACAGATCAGGAGTTGGTTGGTCCAACTGAAAATTTCCCCTAACGTCTGAGGATCTAAAAATCAGGATTTTCCTGCAAAATTCAATCCAGCCATTAAAATAGAGCAACAAAATGATTATAAAACACAGACAAATAAATATACCTGCTATTACATTCAAAATTTAAATTATCGTTTAAACCCCAACAACTAAGCAAGATACCTATACTCAAATCACTTTTCAGAAGCTATCATTAATGGCTTTAGAAGAAAAATTATGTATGAAAACAATACATTTTACAATATTCCCATGAAGAGTAACACCAACGAAGTTTAACCCCAAAGTCTTTCTTTATTATCCAGAAAAAGATTACACAAAAGCTTTTTGCTTAGCACACAACTCAGAGATCGAATGAATCGACTCACAAATCACTTCTTATTTAAAGATAAATCCTCCAACGGTTAGTTCGAGTCATCCTCATCAAAGCAATCTCGACCGTTGATGAAGATTAAAATTTCTTTTAATCTCATCCGTAGAAATATTTAATTCTTGAGGAAATTTGAATTTTCCAATTACATGTATTTTAATTAACTCAAAATTTAATTTTTTGAGATAATTTCCACAAAATTTTGACTTTGACCTAACCCCTGGGATCAAAAGTTTAAAATTTATCAAAATAATTAATTTACCTTAATCCCTGAACCTCTTAGAATTTAATTTTTTAGGACCGACGAATTTTGCCTTTGGAGAAATTAAATTTACCTAGGACGTAAAATTAATTAAATTTATGGCTTAGGATTTTAATTAATTTTTGGAAAATTTAATTAATTAACCTATGAGGGGATAAATTATTTTCCAACCCTCAAGACACTTTACATCATGATTTTCATATTTTTTACATCATAAGGGGGAAAACCCATTTGTAATAGACCCTCATAGACTACCCATTTCTACGACACAAATATAATGCAGCAGACCAAGCAATTTGTAATAAAATAACCTAACCAAATAATTAGGATTATTCCCAAATCACTTTTACATAGACTCGATCTAGAACACTAAGACTCGCCTAAGATCTTGGTGACAAAATCCATTCTGGCTTTGGGGTAAGACTGAAAGAAAACTCTGTCGACCATCTGAGAATGGATCGATGAGACAAAAAACCTCCCAAAATGTAGATTATCACCAAAAAAGTAACTTTACCTAGGCCATTACATACATGACACGGATCTGCTGAGATTATTTACATTGTATACATGCAGAATGGGTTTACATTATAACATCTTGGAAATCAGTCTGATGATAATAGTTGAACGGCATAGACACATCGATCAGGCGCTATCCATTTTGCGAAAAAAGGGGGTCCACTGCTATGGGTCATTGACACGTATTGGTCAACACACCTACAGATCACTTCTTTCAGCAGAGCCATAGGTACCTTTGGCAAGAACCTAGCAAGCATTGCAAGGGAAGCAGATGAGCCAGGTAAACAAACGATTTCAATTTTCAAATTCTTATTTTGTTAAATTGCTTATAATTTCAAAGTTGGATATAATTTGTGGAGCTAACTCACTACACAACAAATTTTTTTTGCAGCACAATGGTGGGAGGAATTTGGTAGCCATTGTCCTCAATTGCAAAAGCTTGTAATTCGTATTTTGAGTTAAAGTTGCAGTGCTACTCGGTGTGATCTCAATTGTTCTGTCTTTGAGAGGATTCACATGAAAAAGAGAAACCATTTGGATAAAAAACGGTTAAATGATCTAGTATATGTCCAATACAACCTCTGGCTCAGATGCAACAAATTGCTGAACCTAAAGACATGATTCAAATCCCATTGTGTTGGAAGATATTCATCCAACATCAGATTGGGTAGTTGAGAGTTATCCAATAGAGTTTGATTCTGATGAGGATATTGGTCTTGATTTGGATTTACAGATGGAGGCATTAGTTGAACAAAATGTTCAGTTGAATGCAAATCCACTTGTACCAGCCTTAGGCCCAGCCCCAAGTCCTCCAGTTGCAGGCGCTTCCTCTACCTATCCACGACGAAAGTGCATATCTCGTTTATCTCAGCGTGCAGCCGCTGCGCAGCCTGCTAGTGCTACCACTTCTATAGTTGCAGTTGGAGATGACGATGAGGAGGAGCCATGGGTTTCCCTGTCTGATGCTGATTCAGAGTCTGAGCCAGATGATGTTGGCTTCTCTAGCAATAGCTAGTAGTATTGGTGACTAGCGATGTTTCACAGTTTACTTTTGTTGTAGAAGCCATTTCTAGCCTCCTTGGTTATGTGTTTTTGTTTTGATCTCTATATCATCATTCATGTATGTATTGGACAATGCACTGGGTGTCATTTTGATATAATGGATATATTCATGATCTTACTTTGATCATATATTGTCTTCTTTTTCTATTCTAAAGATTTGTGTTTGGAAACATGAATGAAAATCTTTAAAATTGTGTTTTTTTATGACCGAGTCATTGAAATCAAACTGGCCGAGTCGATATCGAGTCAGAGTCAGAGTCAGAGCCGACCCTCAGTCTTTTCCGAATTAGAGTCGAAGTTTTAAAATATTGATGGGGCCTGACTTAATTAATTATGTTCGAGGTGGCATTATGTGAGAATTAATAGATGGAACATCTCAGTGTAATAGCTCTTTGGAACCAGAACGTGAATATCTATAGGATGGGATGATGAGAAGTGGATTTTAGTGGTCAGAAAGAGTATGGTGACCAATTTACCATTTTCCCACATTAAAAAGAATATTTTAATTGAAATAAAAAGAGGGAAAAATGCTCCATGATTAAAATAATAATAAAATAGGAGGTTCTAGAGGGGTCCATCATATTTATAAAAAGAGGAGGATTTCATTAAGGGACATCTTGGATCTTATATTTCTTCTTGTATGAGAGGTTGGGAACCTGATTCTCTACTTCCTTGGTAGCCCTAGGACGGAAACTCTCGGGTGATTTACTGAGAGTGGAAGTTCAATTCAGTTTTGGTGGAGGGCCTGTGTAGCATTGGCGCAGATCCTTGAGGCCAGTTCTATCCCAGCTATATCAGCTATTATGTTATTTCAGCATGTAAAACCCCAATTTATATATTATAATAAAAGTTGAGATTATTTCTACTCATTGTATGATTAAATTGCACGCATTCTATTGTTCTATTTTACATGGTAATCTTCTGTAAATTGAATGGTAATTTTATGGAAAAATTTTGGTTGAATTAGTTTTCTGCAAAATCTGCAACAAAATCCCATTTGGGATCTTACACATATTGATTATGATATTTGTTGTAAACAATATATGACAGTTTAAGTTTGAATTTTGAAGTTGGCAATTATAACTCATTGGTAATGAATTATGAATATGATGCTTCATGAAAGTTGAAATTTGTTTCATTTTATTTCATTTTATAACATTTCATTTCATGTTAGAATTTTTATATAATTTTGGTGATCAATGATAATAAATGTTATGTGTTGAATTTTCAAAGCTTGAAACTTTAAGATTGATGAATCATGAGACTCGATATGTTGTATGTTGTATGTTACTAACTTGTGGACATGGTTGATGACGATTATAACTTCTAGATGATTGATGTTATATGGTTCAATCTATGTTTTTATGCTTTTTATATCTAATTCATAATTTTGCATGCTTTTGTTGACATATATGCATCAAAATAAATAAAAATATATATTATATAAAAATTCGTTCCCAATTTGCTCCTGAACCGGGAGCTTTTGAAAATGTTGCTCCCCACTTTCGCTCACGCTCCCAAGTAACCTTTATTCCAGCTTGAAATTTAATAAAAGGGATTAACGCTTTTGCCTCATTTCTTTGGTGTACTGATTTGTGTTTTCATAGTGAAATTTTAATTAAGTGCATGTTTTGGTAATTACTATTAATATTCCAATTAGGAACATTTCATTGAGCCTTGGGTTCAACCTAGGAATAAGGCACTCTATATATGATGCAACAAATAGTAATGTATGCCATGTAACCATGCCTCTATATATATGTGTCAAATGTGAAAATGGAACCTCATGGAGAGATATGCCTTCGAAAAAGCCTCGATCAAGCCACCAACAATACTTCTAAACTTTTACTCGTGCCCTGAATGATGAATGAAATGATCCTTGGGCAAGATAGAACTAGGTGTATAGCCTCCAAGTTTACCCTGCAACCTATAATTGTCATTGAACTCCCTTGGATTTCCGTGTGTTGATGAGATAAAACAAGATAAGTTTATTAATGTCGGAAAAATGACCACAAAAGTAAGTCAATGGGACTGAAGAGTACAACTAGTATGAATACAATATGGGATTGTCATCACAACTAGAAAATGCTGAAACCTACATAAGTATAGCAGCAGAATGAATGTATAATACCGTGATAAAGATAAGGTGATTCAATAGACTGAGTGAGTTTGTCCAAGACAAGGTGGAAAACCCAACTGAAGAACACCCCACCCCTCGCCCCCTCTTTCTTTCTCTCTCTTGCTTAAGATCAAGATTGGACATGCCCATGAAAATGGGCAACAACCATGCATTTTTAGGGAAGGTTATTATCGTTAAGGTGGCAAGCATTATTGTTTTCCATGGGGCTGTTTTTGTTTTGGATAGTTTTTTTAATATTTTCTATTTTTCATATTTGTGAAACATAATATTTTTATGTTCCCAATGTGCTGTTCCCTGAAAGTTTTGGGGATCTTCTAACTGTTATGGACACTTACCCTTCCTACCCAGCCTCTGTTGCAGGAACTTGTGCAACATAGATTTTTATTGAAAATTTATATAGTATGGGACATGTTTGAGTTTGCTGCTTTCTTTGTTATAGCCACTGAGTGGGAGTCAGAATTTTTGCATTTGTCAAATTTGTCTTAGATAAGAAAGATAGCTTTATCAATGTCCAAGAAATCACCACAAAGAGCAGGTCAAAAGAACCTAAAATAACTTAAAATCTATGTAAGTGTAAAAGCAGCTCCAATTATGTAAGCTATCATCATCAAGGAATGAAACCATAAAAAGCTATAAAAAACTAGGAGATTAGTCCAATAAAGAAAGGACAGAGACATGAAAAGAACTGTGAAGGGGTGAGAGATCCCCATTATAATATTAAAAAATTGTGTCTCAAACATAGCAGGAACTAGAAGTGACAACTGGGAGAGATTGAGGACTGGATGATGTCTCCCTCTCCATGTCCTTAATCACTGTGAAGAGGCCGATGGTGCAAATGGAAAAAGTACACATTTCAGACTCTGTGTATGGAAAGAGATTGATATCCAATCTTCTAGATTATCTAGAACCTGAAAATGCCTTGCCACGCATCTCCTGATGTGCTGTAATTGTTTTTTGATGCCAGTTTGAGGCAGCTTGGGCATTGACAAATATTGCGTCAGGTGCATCAGAGCACACAAGGGTTGTTATTGATCATGGGGCAGTGCCCCTTTTTGTGCATCTTCTTAACTCTCCAAATGAGGATATCAGAGAACAGGTAGTCCTCTGGATATTAACCATGTAGCAATCTTGACAATATTCTTGCAGTTTTTGTTTATTTTACTTCCAGTGATATTAAAATCATTTTATTATGCACTCATGTCAAGAAATTTACAATCGTGTCTTGAAGGTTGTATGGGCTTTGGGTAATGTTGCTGGAGACTCCCCTAAACACAGGGACATTGTTCTTTCTCATGGGGCAATGCCGCCCTTACTTGCTCAATTCGATAGTAATGCTGAAATATCCATGTTAAGAAATGCAGCATGGACATTATCAAACTTTTGTCGTGGCAAGCCACCACCACCCTTTGAACAGGTAATGTAAAATGTGAATGTTTACTCTTTTTTTCTTTAAGAGTTAAACCAACTGCATTTCTTTGTGCTAAAATTCACTCTCACGTTAGCATTAGCATGTTCTGGTTATAACAGATATTGGGCTGTTTCAGTATGTTATGTAATATTCTTGGATTTACTATGAATTAAGTGAAATATTAAGTTCTTTAATGTGAACTGCTAGTATTAGGATTTTGGTGGAAAGGCATTCCATGGTATGGTAGTTCTTCACAAAAGGTTCTAAAATGAGGTGAAAATTTAATCTCTTTTTTGGGAAGGCAAAATTGTACGCAGTAAGCAGAACAAAGAAGGAAGTTGTGGAATTTAGACGGAATGAGTTCCAAATTATGAGTAGTGTAGTTTAATTGTTAATTGACATTTTAAGCCATAGGTGGTATCAATAGTGGGGCAATGATGCTCTTGCTAAATTCAATTGTAATGCTGAACTATCTATGCTAAGAAACGTAGCATGGACATTATCAAACTCTTGTTGTGGCAAGCCACCAACTTCTTTTGAACAGGTAATGTAAAATGTGAATGTTTACGCTTTTTTCTTAAGAGTTAAACCAGCTACATTTCTTTGTGCTTTTGTTCATGCCACCACCTTCTTTTGAACAGGTAATGTAAACTGTGAATGTTTACTCTTTTTGTTAAGAGTTAAACTGACTGCATTTTTTTGTGCTCTAATTCACTCCCACGTAAGCATTAGTAAGTTCTGGTTATAATGGATAATGGGCTCTTTTAATATGTGCTATGTAATATTCTTGGATTTACCAGGAATTAATTGAAATATTAAGTTTTTCTTTAATGCAAACTGCTGCTTTGAGGATTTTGGTGGAAAGACATTCCATGGAATGGTAGTTTTTGAGGAAAGATTGTAAAATGATGTGAAAATTTAATCTCCGTTTTGGGAAGGTAAAACTAATCACAGTAAGTGTTGATTTCTGAATTTCCAGCTCTCAGAAATATGCCCTGGGTCACCACTATGCTGGACCATATGGTATTTATGGCCTGCAAACTAATGGGTGCCCTATCCTTCACTGTTGCTGCAATTCTTCTCCTTCCCCGATGTTGACCACTGGAGTGCACCTAATGATTATATGAAGACTCTATGCCCAAGGGTGATCCAGAGTTCACTTGTACCATCAGATATCATTAGTCAACAAAGTTTCTTAATTCTACTTCTATCTTCTCGTCATCTTTCTTGTACCTAGATTCCACACCCTGCTGGGAATTGTAATAATTGGTACTAGTAATGATGAGTTTTTTGAGTCTTTAACAAGCCTAGGATGTTGGGACTCCATCAGTGAACGAGTACACCTTGGAGTGTTTTTTTATCTGGTTAATTATCCCTTCTTTTTTAGAGGCAGATAATTTTTTGGGTTTTTTCACTCACTTTTTACCCCAAAGCCGGGGTGACGGTTTGAAGGTTAAGCCCCTAAAACATCTTAGTGTTTAGAGTCGATGTATATTACCATACTAGATCACACAAAAAACTTTGTTGAATTTGGTTAGGTCTAGGTAGTCATTTTTTATTTTTTTAGATTTCCGCGAGTCAAAAATTGCAAATAAAATTGTATTTAAATTGTAATAAGTGTAGTCTAGAGAAGTTGTATGGAGTATGAGTAATCAAAATTACACATCTTACCTTCAAATTTATACTATGACACACTTTGAGGGGTTAATAATGCGTTTGGACCCTCAAAACCCACATTTCCTAAGTTTAGTGGAAATTGTGGCATTTAATTAGGCTAGAATTAAATAAAATAGAGTGAAATAAATTTATTCCATGTGGCAGAATGACATGGAAATAACTTGGAAATTATCCTAAGTCAAAGAGTTGAGTCAACAAACATGTGAAAGATGATTGAGCACACTGCATCATAAATACACTATTATTTCAATAAAATCGAATTTCCAGAGATAAAGCAGCAGTTGCACATGGAAAATTGAATTTATGAGAGAAACTCATGCACTAAAGGAATATTCCATGGTTTATTTGGACTGAAGATTAGGTGGGGCCTCATCTCGCAGTTATCTCAGGTTCTTCTACTCACTCTTGAGGACTACGAGTTGCACTCTAGAGGAATCACACAATTCATGGAAGAACCGCGCAGAGCTATCCAGGGATCATCTACATATGTGGCATCACTTAGAGTTTGCATTTGTTGACTAGAGTTATCACGGTACTTGGATTCACTCATGGATGAGTTTATTATGCCATATATAGAATTTGATTTCCCTTGATATGCACATATGGAATTCAATTTTTCTCTGATGTCTCTATTTTCTCCACATCGAACTTGACTTATCTTTCCTTGGGATTTTCTCCAAGTTCAGTTCTCACATTCATTCTTCCTTGGGATTTTCTCCCAACTCTCTATATAATGAAGCTATATGCTCTTATATTGTATCATGTAATAAGCTATTGGGCTTGAGGAAACTCTGTCATTTTGTACTTGCATGCTTTCTTAATACCATCAAGACTTTGGGGATATCTGGCAAGTATTCTCTTGGCATTATGAGGTGATGTCCTTTCATACTACTGCTATTGTGTTTAATTTCTTTCGCATGTTGAATTAATATTAGTTAATGCTTGCCATCTTGCTTAGATTGATGTCTGCAAGCCTATGTCACAGGGTTCGGCGAACCTGAAGGTTCAGGTTCGAAATTCGGCGAAGCTGAAAAATTTTTTTGAAATTCGTTCAGGTTCGCCGAACCTGAAATTCGAACCTCAAGTCGAACCTGAACGAACTCGAACCTAAATGAACCTCAACGAACCTGAAGGCGAATTTTAATGAATTTTTTAAGGTTCGATTTTTTTAATGATGCACTGAGAACTTCATTATGATAGCTGTTTTATCCTACCTTCATCACTGTACTCTAGACCATCATGTTGACTGTGATCATGCGAGAGTGTATTCCATGACTGCAGGATCATTGTGATCTTTCTTACACCGAGAGATCATGTAAAGATAGTGAGGGATCTGAAGATCTTTCCATTACATATATATATACATTGACTGTTAAGAAATAGATCCACCGAGATGAGATAATATTCCTCACTATACTGAGGTCCTTACTGTCTCATTTATTCCGAGATTGTAATGGTTACTGTGGCTCTTTGTTATGCAGGGATTGTATCCTCCGAGAATGATCATTTCTGTGGCTTTGTTACTGTGCCACAATTGTAGTATATATATATATATATATAATATAATATGTGATTGAGACAACATCTAACATCAATCTTATTAGGCCGAGAGAGAGGTTCTATCACTGTTGTTCTTTGTCTAGAGTCTAGACTTCTACAGGAGTATCACCGAGGCCTTGATGCCAAGACTGCTTGGCGAGATCCGTTGACACTGTGCCTTTGTCCTAGATCTTTGCTTCTCCATTTAGCTGAGATCCTCACAGGTATGTCGAGATCACTAGCTGTGCAATTGTGATATGTCTAAGTAGATTTGTATGCTAAAACAGATATGTCAAGAATGTCTAATCCTTCAATCTTTGCAACGTCCATTATACAAGGTTATTCCTGCTCCATTAGACCGAGATCATATATATATATATATATTGAAAAATATGTATAGTCGAACCTAATGCCGAACCTTATTCGAACCTGATCGGAAAATTCGAATTCGAATCGAACTTAACCGTTGTCGAACTCGAATTCGAACTCGAACCATGTGACATAGGTGCAGGCTATCTTATACATATCATTGATTTAGAGTAGTATTCTAGGGATAAGCTTGCCAATTCATTTTAGGAGGAATGTTTAGTTTATCTTATTCATTATATATTTCTCTTATATTGTGCAAACTAATATGTGTTCAAGTGTGTAGGAAAGATATTTTTTATTGTGTGAAGGAATCCATCTGGAAGTGGGAGAAATCTCAATTAGATCAGCTCACTCCTAGAGTCACGACGATCCAAAACTCAGCGATTTTTTCGCTCCAAGTTTTCAACCCAACGAAGATAAAAAGAGAGTTTTCTTACTCTATAGCTACTTGATCATCCATTTAAAATTCAAAATACTTCTTTGATTTTAGTTTTTTCAAAGTTATATCTCCTATTCAAGAGTCATTTCTAAAGCTAGGCAAGTATGGGGGTTCACTCCCATTACTTTAGCTAGTACTTTATAAATTAAATTCTAAGTTTAGTTTTGGTTTCTTTTTCTTAAATTCACACTAACAATTGGTATTTACCCCCTCACTCTATCCAAAGACTGATTTCTAGGGAGGCCATAAGCGGAGAGAATTTCAAACTCATCTACACCATTGGCCTTTTGAGCCTTGTGAATCTCTTTTGGAAATTTTTTCCATCTTCAAGTTTGTTGTTGTTATATTTTTGGGGAGAGAGTCTAGCTTTGTTAGAGTCCCATCTTTGTAAAGGTCTCTCTCATATTGTGGGTTGCCCTCTTAGAGGCATTTCTCCTCGCTTTAAGCACTAATAAAATATTAAAAAAATGTTGGAGGGAGCTTGGGATTTTTACCATGGCATCGTCCTTCCTCATTTAGAAGAGGGATTCTTGTGGGTGGCCTAATCTTGCTTATAGGTTTTCTTACCTTTCTAGCTTTTAATTTCATATTGTGCATGCTTAAAATCAACACATTTCACTCTACATGCAAATTTTTACTAATCTTGTATTTAGATTCCCACATGCATAAGCTTCCAAATTGAAAACTTGAGAAAATCTCATCTTATGTGTAAACACTTCATAGATTGGAAATTTTTAATTGTTTCATAATTTTTTCAAGTATATGCTTCACTACTTGGTCAATTTATGTTATATGTCAATGAAAACTATTGGGGCACTATCATTTATTTGAAACAATTGTAGCTTAAAGAAACCTATTCAATTTACTTGCTTATTTTCCATTTAATAATGCAAACACATATGAGCTTATTTACATTCTAGCCTCTCAAGTTTTGCAAACTATTTATCTTTGAAGCATTTGCATAAAGCATTAGTTTAATTTTGGTAATTAACAAAATTTGCACTTCATCTAGGTATTTTAATATATGAAGGCCCCAATCCTCACTAAAACTTACCTCCAACTTAAGTTGGTTGAATAGACATTTAGGGACCATCTACCTCTATTGACTCCTCATTATGAGATCCAAATATTTGGGTGAGTCAATTGTAACTTTTCCTTAGCACTAATCAAATAAAATGAACTAAGAACAACATTCCATCACATTTGCTTTGGTTTAAAGTCTCACATGCAAATCTTATTTTAAGAGGCACTTTGGATGCAAACATTGTAATCTCTTTTAGTTTTGCAACAAGTTTAATTTTCTTGTACTTGGAAATTGACTCCTTTTGGTTTAATTGCATATTGTCATGAATGGTTGATTTCACTTTCAAGTACTATTATTTTGGGTTGCAAACTTAATTGCATGTTGTCATGTTGGTCTAACATTTGAGTTATTTTTGTATCCTTTTGAGCAAGATAGTTTCCATGCTTTGATTTGTAGACTTATTCATCTTGAAAGCATTTATAATATCTTGTGCTAACAATTTATTGTTTCACTTTTCAGGGTTATTTTGGCTTTCCATTTGAAAGCATTTCACTTCATTTAAAGCAAAATACAATTTCATTTCTTAAAGAGCAATACTTTGACGGCACTGGTTGTTTACGTATTTCATGCTTATCTTATGTATTGATGGTTATTGCTCATATTATTTTTTGCTTATAAATTTTAGTGAAATAATATACAATTCTCCTAGAAGCTCACATCTTTTTAACTTAACTTTTCATTAAGGACCACCCCCCTTAGCTAACTTAGGAGATAACTCAAACAGAGAGAGTCAGGATTAGTTTGAAAATGCCTTTTCTGAGTTCCCTGCCACCAACCACACCTTGTGGGGTTGAAGGCTTTTCTCACTAACTTGTAGGTAGGTGCAGGCAGCACAGTCAACACCCGGAAAATCAAAAAGTCTTTTTTATTTTCTCTCTCTTTCTCAAAGTCCTTCTTGACAAATAATTGATTGTGTCCTCTCTTTATTTCTTTTATAAATTTGAGTTGGACCAAATCTCTAATCTAAATGGTCAAAATTAAATCTAATCTTGAGTTGAGATTGTTTGTAATATTCCTAATTAGCCATGGCTAATTGGAATATTCGATTTTGCTTATTTTTGCCTTCTATAGTTATTTATGAATAAAAAGGTGAGGGAAAGGGGACATGATTCACCTATAGAATAAAAATCACTTCCTAGTAGCACAACGTTGTGACTTAAAGGGGAGCCAAGGGGGCCAAAGGGGGATGCAGATATGGAGCCCAAGCAGACACTTGGAGGGACTGCGCAGAAGGGAAGGAACACATGGCAAGAGGGGAATTACGCTGGAGAAGGTGGGCCTTGGGATTGAGAGAGGCAAAGGCTATAAAGGAGAGAGGAGCTTCCTCATTTTGGGCATTCAGTTATGAGAATTTGAGGTAGTCTCTTCGACTTAGAGCACGCTGGCTGTTTAGCTAGTCTGCAGCACTGTTTAGTGCATTGAGTGTCTCCGTTCGGAGATCTCACCCTTAGCCCTGGGGAACTTCGAGTGCCTGCTCGGGCAAGTTATTTCCATTAGCATTTCAGCAGTAGTTTCATCAGCATTTTAGTAGTAGTTCATCAACATTTTGGAGCACTGCACAGCACTGAGAGATGCAGTTCGTTCTGGTAGGAGTTCTAGATTGAGGGTTTGCAGTAGGATTTGTGCTGGGAGATTGAGCAGGGGGGTCAGCCCTTGCATATTGGAGAGTTTTGGCAGAAGTTTCAGGCAGATTTCTAGAGGGTTTCATTCAGTGGCAGCGTAGAGCATTGAGGCACTGCACAGAACCCCAAGGGGGTGATTTTCAGAGGTCGACTATTCCAGGAAAGCTTTCTGGGTTTTTTTGGGTTTCTTGAGTAGAGTCCAATTCCAGAGTTTCAACATTTTTCGAGGAGGGGAACAGCCCCAAATCCTCATTTGATTTCCAGTAACAGCAGCAGCACGACAGATCTCCAGCAACTGGGACGCAGTTCAGAAAGGAGCCATTTCTTGCTATTCTGAGTGTATTTCTTCACTTGCCTTGAGCAAGTCGAGGTGCCATCTAGCTAATCACCTCTTGTACTCATTTCATTACTCAGTATAATAAAATGGCTTAGCATTTCTCGCTGCATTTCTTGAGTATCTGTTATATTTTATGTATGCATCATTGTTTGCAGTACTACTGTTATTTTATCTCTGTGAGTTTCTTGGCTACTATACCACTTGTGCGTTTTTCTGGTTGGGGCTTTGCTGGGGTTTGAGGAATATCTCTGAAACGAGATATTACAGTGGTATCAGAGCATAGATCTGGCTCACCCTGTGGAGCTAGCAATCTATGACACCGGGGGAAAAATCCTACATCTGTTACAGAGGTAGGAGATACAGAGACACTGGGCGTAGGTTGGAGAATACCTACGGAGAGGGAGACTGTGTTCCTGTGGTGGACGCAGAACAGGAGGAGCCTGTGGTGGACGCAGAACAGAAAGAGCCTGTGGTGGACGCAGGGCAGATGGCAGATGAGGAAGGGAAGAGATTTGCGGATATGCTCCTCAAATTAGTGCAGGATCTGTCGAGGTAGATTGAGGTGATGGGGCAGAGATTCACAGCAGTAGAGGCTAGACAGCGTGAGAGCCCACGGGTTTTCCAGGTTGGTGAGGGATCGGGTTCATCCCACCATTTGCCAAAGCAGCATGATACTACTCAGCAGGTGGCCTCACATGCCCCTACACGCTCTACCATGACCACTTTCTTAGGAGCATACATGAGCCAAAGCCTAGTAGGAGACAGAGCCCGGTCATATGGGCGATTATTTTGCAAAGTACCAAGCCTATGGGCAGGAGTTCAGGGAGGCTCTCTCATTCAGAGACTTTGTTCAGCTCCAACGAGATAGTAGACCCCGCAACCATCACAGAGGATACTGGCATTATCATGATGGTGACACCCACCATGCAACGAGGAGATTCCACTTGCCTATGTTTGATGGTTCATCAAACAGTTCGGCAAAGTCTTGGGTGGAGAAGCTGGACATTTACTTCCACGTAACTAGATGTCGGAAATAGAGGCCATCAAGGTGGCGACATTACATTTGGATGGTGAGGCCCAGGATTGGTGGTTCCATGGGATGGTTACACTCGGACACTCCACTGTGACGACATATGCCGAGTTCACTAGGAGATTGATGGAGCAATTTGATTGGAGGGATCCAGAGCAGCATTTTGTTGAGCTGACGAGGCTCAAACAAATAGGGAGCCCATAGATCTACATTGCAGAGTTCTTGAGGGTCTCAATGATGGTGCCAGATCTATCCATGGCACGGAGGATCTATATGTATGTTGAGGGGTTAGCAGAGCCACTTCGGGGTTTAATTCGATCCACTAGACCAGCGACACTCCAGGACGCTATTAGCAGGACCCTGAACTTACAGGATGTCTTACCTAGGACCGAGATACCTTACCCCCAGAGACAGACTTTCCAATCTAAGGGGAAGGATGTGAGGATTCCACCTCCAAAGGGGAATCCAGGACGAGTACAGATTGATGATGATGCCAGGAGGGAGCTGAAGAAGAAGCAGTTGTGCTTCACCTATCAGGAGTCGTGGGCACCAGGACATAGATGTGCTGCTGGCAAAGCACATTTTATTGAGGTCTTCTCCGAGAGCAGTGGGGAAGACGATGATGAGGATGATGTGGAGGCAAGTGATAGTCATGTCGTGCAGGGACCTTTGCCACCTCCATCGCCAGCAGCAGGTGGTGCATCTTTTGCACCTACTGGGGGGCTCTTGCAGCATTGCAAGGAGTTCCCAAGTATCTGACGCTACGCATACGAGGGACAGTACATGGCCGGCAAGTATCAGTTTTGGTTGACAATGGGGCAACCCACAACTTCATCAATGCACAGATGGTTGAGCGGAGAGGTATACAGACAGAGAGCTTTGATGGGTTTTCAGTCTTGGTCCCAAGAGATTAGACCATGATGTGTGCTCGTTATTTTCCAGAGTTATCAGTGACGATGGGCACCTACACATTGACTAACCACTTTTTCGTGTTCGATATTCCAGACACCAACATGGTACTGGGTGTTTAGTGGCTCATCACTCTAGGGAAGGTCACGATGGATTGGAAGACCCTAGAGATGGAGTGGGATGATGAGAATACAAGGACGCATGAAAAGATACGGGGGCAGCACACATATCCGCCTCAGACTGTTTCGGCTCATCGGATGGAGGCAGTCCTCCGAAAGGGGGACGTAGAGTGGGCAGTGGAGCTGCGTGCATCAGAGGCAGGGACTACAGGGTAGACAGTACATCCAGAGGTACAGTCCATCCTTGACCGATATGCCAAAGTGTTTGGGGAGATTCCGCCAGGACAGCCACTGGACCGGGGGTTTGAGCACACCATTGAGCTTGAGCAGGGTATACAGGCAGTGATCACTACCCCCTATAGGCATCCCAAGGCCTATCAGGATGAGATTGAGAGGGCCATTCAGGAGTTGTTGGCTCTTGGGCACATTTGGCCGAGCACGAGTCCTTTTGCTTCTTCTGTGGTGTTGGTGAAGAAGAAGGACGACACATTGAGGATGTGCATTGACTACAGGGACCTGAACAAGAAGACACTGAAGAACAAGTACCCCATACCCAGGATCGACGAGTTGATGGATGAGTTGAGAGGAGCACGGTTCTTCTGAAAGATTGATTTGAGATCTGGGTACCATCAGATTCGCATGAGGGAGCAGGACATTCCCAAGACCGCCTTCAGGTGTCACTATGGGCACTTTGAGTTCTTGGTGATGCCCTTTGGGCTAACCAATGCCCCCACCACATTTCAGTCCTGCATGAATCACATCTTCCGCAGTCACTTGAGGAAGTTTGTGTTGGTATTCTTTGATGACATTCTCATTTACAGCAGGACTTGGGAGGAGCATCTCCAACACATTGACACAGTGTTGCGTATCTTGCAGGAGCAGCAGTTCTATGCCAAACTCTCCAAGTGTGAGTTTGGGTTGACAGATATGTTGTATTTGGGGCACATCATAGGGGTGGACGGAGTGAGAGTCCACGAGGAGAAGATCAGGGCTATTAGAGAGTGGCCGGAGCCGAGGAATGTGACAGAACTCCGGGGATTCATTGGAATTTGTACTTACTACTGGAAGTTCGTCAAGAGTTTCTCACAACTTGTTGCAACCTTGATAGATTTGACGAGGAAGGGGGCTTTCAGTTGGCCGGATACAGCGCAGCGAGCCTTTGACAGGCTCAAGGAGGTTATGAGCAGCTGCTCAATGCTTACATTGCCAGATTTCATGCAGCCATTTGTTTTGGAGTGTGACGTGTTGGGTGAGGGGATCGTCGCAGTATTGATGCAGGGAGGTCACCCTATAGCCTATGAGCGCCGGAAGCTCCTTGCGCACGAGAGGTTGTATTCTATATATGACAAGGAGATGCTAGCCATCATGCATGCATTGGCCAAGTTCCAACAATATTTAGTGGGTAATACGTTCAGGGTGAGGACTGATCACAACAACCTCAGATTCTTTTTGGAGCAGAAGCAGCTACAGGAGAGGCAACAGAAGTGGATCGGTAAGATCCAAGCATATGACTTTGACATTGAGTATGTCAAGGGTATGAACAACGTGGTAGCAGATGCTCTTTCATGTACACCAGCCACGTTGTCTCTTATGAGCTTAGACACAGACTAGAGGGCTCGACTCTTAGTTGAGTACTCCAAGGACAGGTTTGCATATGAGATTTTGGATGGGCAGGTGGCTGATGACAGGTACAGGGTGGTCAATAAGATCATCTACTACAAGGATCGGATCTTCTTGACTGAGGGATCTCAGCTCAAGAAGAAGATACTCCAGGCATCACATGATTCGCCATTGGCCGGCCATCAGGGGTTTACCAAAACCTACAGGGCCATCAGAGAGAGGTTCTCATGGAAGGGCCTCAAGGAGGACGTACTCCAACATATCCGGGAGTGCGACGTTTGTCAGAGGAACAAGGGGGAAACGAGCCATCCCGCTGGTTTATTGCAGTCTCTTCCCATTCCAGAGGGAAATGAGAGAATATTTCGATGGACTTCATCACAAGGTTGCCCATGGTATAGGGCAAGGATTGTATCTTTGTCGTCGTTGACAGACTGACAAAGTACACACATTTCTTTGCCATATCCACACACTACATAGCAACATAGGTGGCGGAGCTGTTCTTCAGAGAGGTCTTCAGGTTACATGGTCTTCCTAAGACCATCGTCAGTGACAGGGACAACCATTTCATGTGCGGGTTTTGGCAGGAACTTTTTCGTTTAGTGGGGACGGAGTTGACACCGAGTACCAATTATCACCCACAGACAGACGGACAGACAGAGATAGTTAACAAGTGGCTGGAGGGCTACTTGCGTAACTATGTTAGCTGGCAGCAGAGGGCATGGCTGAAGTGGCTGCATATAGGGGAGTACTGCGACAACACTACACATCACATGTCCATTGGTATGTCACCATTCTATGTTTTGTATGGGTATCATCCTTTATCTTTTGTTGACATGATGTTTGGTGATAGCAAGGCTCCGAGAGCCAAGATTTGGATCCAAGAGAGTCAGGATATCCTCCGAGCTCTCAAGGATAACGTGGCTACAACGCAGAACCAGCAGAAGCTATATGTTGATAGGGGTCGGGTGGAGAGAGTTTGAGGTAGGGGACATGGTTTACCTACGATTATAGCCATACTGACAGTCGTCACTGAAGCAGAAAGGGGTTGAGAAGTTCAAGCCCCGCTTTTATGGGCCATACAGGGTGATATGCAGGATTGGACAGGTTGCATATGAGTTGGAGCTGCCCCAAGGCAGCAAGATTCATAACGTTTTTCATGTATCATGCCTGAAGAAGGCATTGGGGCAGTAGGTGACAGTGACAGATTGAGCTACCACCATGGATGATGAGGGGCATTTGGTGTTGCAGACCCAGAGGCTATTATTGATACCAAGGAGAGGAGCAGTTGGCGAGCAGGACGGTCCGGGAATTGTTGGTGGGGTGGAAGAATTTGCCGGAATGAGGATGCCATTTGGGGAGAGAGTGAGAAAATCTTGCAGCATCCATCACTTCAATTGCTTGAGGACAAGCAACATTTGTCGGGGAGACTGTAATTTCCTAATTAGCCATGGCCTTAATTGGAATATTCGATTTTTGCTTATTTTTGCCTTCTATAGTTATTTATGAATAAAAAGGTGAGGGAAAGGGGACATGACTCACCTATAGAATAAAAGTCACTTCCTAGTAGCACAACGTTGTGACTTAAAGGGGAGCCAAGGGGGCCAAAGGGGGACGCAGATATGGAGCCCACGCAGACACTTGGAGGGACTGCACAGAAGGGAAGGGACACGTGGCAAGAGGGGAATTACGTTGGAGAAGATGGGCCTTGGGATTGAGAGAGGCAAAGGCTATAAAGGAGAGAGGAGCTTCCTCATTTTGGGCATTCAGTTATGAGCATTTGAGATTGTCGCTTCGGCTTAGAGCATGCTAGCTATTTAGCTAGTCTGTAGCACTGTTTAGTGCATTGAGTGTCTCTGTTCGGAGATCTCACCCTTAGCCCCGAGGGACTTCGAGTGCCTGCTCGAGCAAGTTATTTCCATTAGCATTTCAGCAGTAGTTCATCAGCATTTTGGAGGACTGCGCAGCACTGAGAGGGATGATGCAGTTCTTTCTAGCAGGAGTTCTAGATTGAGGGTTCGCAGTAGGATTTGTGTTGGGAGATTGAGCAGGGGGGTCAGCCCTTGCATATTGGAGAGTTTTGGCAGAGGTTTCAGGCATATTTCTGGAGGGTTTTCATTCAGTGGCAGTGCAGAGCATTGAGGGACTGCACAGAACTCCAAGGGGGTGATTTTCGGGGGTCAGCTATTCCAGGAAAGATTTCTGGTTTTTTCTGGGTTTCTTGAGTAGAGTCTGATTCCAGAGTTTTAGCATTTTACAAGGAGGGGAACAACCCCAAATCCTCATTTGATTTCCAGCAGCAGCAGCACGATAGATCTCCAGCAACTGGGACGCAGTTCAGAAAGGAGCCATTTCTTGCTATTCTGAGTGTATTTCTTCACTTGCCTTGAGCAAGTCGAGGTGCCACCTAGCTTATCACCTCCTGTACTCATTTCATTACTCAGTATAATAAAATGGCTTAGCATTTCTCGCTGCATTTCTTGAGTAACTGTTATATTTTATGTATGCATCATTGTTTGTTGTACTACTATTATTATATCTCTATGAGTTTCTCAGCTACTATACCACTTGTGCGTTTTTCTAGTTGGGGCTTTGCTGGGGTTTGAGGAATATCTCTGAAACGGGATATTACATTGTTGGGTTGTGTTATATTCTTTCCATGACTAGCCCACATAGTTAACTAGGGGGTTAGAGGCCCCCCCCCTTCGTTGTGCCTATTGCGTAGCGGTGGGGTCACAAGGGGTTTGAGGGGTGCAGGTAACCCCCCTCTATGGGGTCCGGGGCAGCGCCTCGGGAAATTTTGTTTTATGGACCCTATTTTAAGTTGGGCGGACCTACCTATAGTTTTGTGCATGATTTTCACACATGGTTTTGGATGCGATGGTTCTCGGTTCATGGTTTTGGACACGATGGTTTTCGGTCCATGGTATTGGATGCTTCGGCATGTATAAATATGTATTGTAACATTGAAAGGAACATAATGAAAAATCAAGCTAGGAGTCTCGGTTTTGGGATTTGGGGAAAATCTCTGTGTATATGTGTTTTATGTGTTATGCTCCCGCATTGTTTATTTTCTGTGTTTTTAAAATTCGTATGGAGGTAATTTCTGTACAGAGTTAAAACCTACAGAGATCAGTGGTCCAATATTCAGCTTAAATCACTAGTATGTAAACTTAGACACTTTATTAAAATAAACTCACTTGATAAAAAGACATTCAATTTAGTGGTGGGGATTACCTTCCGCGCTAAGAGGGAGTGTCGATGATTATAGCTCTGATAGGAATTTCCGTAAAATCTAAGTGTCCAAGTTGCAGTATTCATCATTAAATGTCTCTTAGACTTAGGAGTTTAAGAACTTCACTGGAGTGGTGGAGAATACCTTCCTCACTAAGAGGGAGTGTTGATGATTGTAGCTCTAATAGGCAGTGTTGTAAAATTCGAAGAAAAATCGACGAAGTTGCGAATTTTTTTGCTTCCTGAAAAATTGATGTTTAAAAATTGTGACTTTTTGTGTTTTGAAAAAGTTGCTTGAATTTTCTCCAAAAAGTCATGGCGTGATAGTAAAATTTGCCAGGAATGTTTCAAAAGAAAATTTGTGTTTTTTCTTGGTCATTTTGCCTTGTTGTTGTTGGAGAAGGAAGGGGAAGAGCTTGTGGTGATTTTCAAAGAGGGATTGATGGCCAAAAATCCATTCTCATCACCAACATATTTTTTTGTGGATCAAAGACTTAGGATCATTTGCCAAATCAACCAAATAGACTTCACTTCTTCCATTCACAGTATGTTCTTAAATACCCCCATGTTAATGGTTTTTTCAATTTTTCCATTCATTTAGGCACATGTTTGCTTGCCTCTTTGCTTACCAACATTTTCCTTTTTTTTAGTTATTTGCTATGATTATCATGCACATGAACCAATGCACAGGTTTTCTTGATATTTGGACAACAAACTTGATTTTTTTTTTTAACTTATTTATGCACCCTCTTATTGTCATTTTTCATTACAAATAATGTAATGTAAGTTTGTAAAAAATTGATTTTTAAAATGAGGCAGTTACTTTTTGTGTAGTGGTGGTTTAATGCCATTTTTTTGTCTTTTTGGTGCCCTAACACTGAATTTTGGAGGTGTCCATTAATTATTTCCACTGTAAATATGCCAAAGCCCTTTGACCCATTTTGGCAGCATGGGGGACTTGAAGGTGGGACAAATCAGCAAATACTCAATTGCAAACTGTGTGGGGCTCGCATGACAAGAGGAATTTGTTGATTGAAATACCATCTCACTAAAATCCTTGGACATGATGTTGGGTTTTGTTCTAAATCTAGCCCAGAGCTTATGAGAGTTGCACATAATGCAATTTATGAAAAGGACAAAAAGAAAGAAGAGGCAACAACAAACAAGGCTAAACGTACAGACATATATTCAAGGATATTTACCTCTAAGACTGAGCCTAAGGGTAGTGAGAGGGGCTCCACAGCTTCACCTACTCAGAGGTCATCATCTTTTGCTCCACGAACCAAAGTTGGAGCACAACCTTTAATAAAGTCAGTGATAAAAAATGAGAGATGCAAGAAGCGGATATGGTAATTGGGAGGTGCCTTTTCTGGAGTGACTTCCCTCTCAACATCACCAAAAGCAATTCATTTCGGCAAACAATGAGTGATGTTATTGCTATGTGGGCCCAGGATACAAAAGTGCTACATATGAGGAGTTGTGCGAACTAATCCTGCAAGCAAAAAAGAATGATATCAACTCTAAGTTGAAGGATTTGAAACAATCATGGGAGGTCTCTATATGCAAAGTGTTATCTGATAGCTAGACAAATAGGAAGGATAGGGCCCTTCTAAATTTCTTGGTACATTGTGCCATAGGTACCATGTTTATTAAATAAGTGGATGCGTCAGCACATAAAAGATGTCGCATTGATATGTGAGTTGTTGGAAGGGTTCATCCAAGAGATTGGTTTTCATATTGCGGTATAAGTCATAACAGATAATGCAACTAATTATGTGGTTGTTGGTAGGATGTTTATGGACAAACATCGCTAATTGTTTTGGACTCCGTGCATTGCACATTGTATCGATTTGATGATTGAGGTTATGGGGAAACTCTCCTTCATCAAGGAGGTGATTGATACGGCTAGGAGCATCCCCAAGTTCATATATAAGCATGATTTTGTTCTTAGCCTCATGAGGAGATGCACAAAAAAAGGGAGTTGTGGCATCCTGCCATCACACGTTTTGCCACCAACTTCATTACTCTTCGGTTTTTGCTTCAATGTTAATTGAGTTGAAGCAAATATTTGTTTGTAATGAGTGGTGTGTGTTAATTCTTGATAGAATGGTAGCATCAAACAGGTGTTCTAGTCTTATATGATGCTAAGAGGCTAAGGAACATGAGGTCTCCAAAACCCAAAAAAGGTTTCATGAGATAAACTTGGGAAACACCTTAATTAAATTAATTTTCCATAATTAAATATTTCTTAAGTTTAAACTTAGGAAAAGTGGTAAATGTTGCTTTGGGGTAGCATCAGATGTGCTCTAGCCATGAAAATTGGTGGAGAGGCGAAATTCCATGAGATCTCCAAGAACCAGAAATGGCTTGGGCAAATTCGACCTAGTTTGGGAGATATTAAATAATTAATATTTTTAATGGAGTTCCTAACTCTAAACTTAGGAAAAATAAAATATTAATAGGTGTTAATATAAAACTAGGTTAGAAGGTTCCAAATGTCACGGATCCAACCAAATCTAATCTTAGTCATTGATTAGATATTTGATCTCAGTTGTTGAAGGACCAACAGAAAAAGTATAAGAAGAGGCTTGAGGGTCAATTTGAGAACACACTAAGGGAGACCAATCAGTTCGATTTCTGGAGCTGGGTTAGCTGAGAAATTCGAACTAGTGGTCTGGAGAGCAGTAAGAGGCAGCAGGTACTGAACAAAGAGTCAGGAAAAGAACCATAGGATCAGTGCAGAGGTTAGAGAGGTAGACACAGAAGTAGCAAAACTGTGCAGTCACTGGAGGGCCTGCGTGGGTGACACGGAGAGGCCCAGTGCTAACACAGAGAGGCAGGAGATGATGCAGAGGGTCTCGGAGCTGCGCAAAGGCCAACAAGCCTAACGCTAAGACTGGGAGAATTGCGGGAGAATTTTTCTCTGTTGGGTAAGCTAGTTTGGTACCCAGTTGTACTAAAGAATTGCAGAATAATAAAATCCTCCTCTGCTGCACCGGTTTTCTCGCATTGGGTTTTTCTGGGGACAATTGTCCAAAATATTTGTGTTGATGTATCTGATTCTTGTGCATGTATTTGTTTCGGTATTATGGTGTGATATCTGCAACATAATTTATTTTAATGTTTACTAAAGGGTTTTCGTAAATAACTTATTGGGAAATAAGTAGGTAAAATAAATCAATTGCTGCAGTGATAGAATTTTCACATGGTATCAGAGCAAGTAATCAAAGAAAGGAAGGGAAAATCAATCATGGGTCAAGACCATGATTATGAGGCATCTACGTCAGGAGACTCGCACAAATTTTCAGAAAATGGCACAAGAGACAGTAATTTTGATTTCTCTATGTTGGCTTCTAGGCTGGAAGAAGTGGCTTCTGTGACTAGTTCTGCATCATCAGAGGTATGGTATATAGACAATGGAGCCTCTTGGCATATGTCGGGAATTCGGGAATGTTTCTCATATTATCAGGAGGAAAGGATGAATTTTCAGATCACCATGGGGAATAAGGAAAAGTGTACTCGAGTAGGGAAGGGTACCATAGTTTTTCAAATAGAAAAGCGAGAGTGGTTCTGTGCCACCAATGTGATGCATGTACCAGGATTGGGGATAAACTTACTTTCTGTGTCACAACTTTAAGGAAAAGTTTATGACGTTTTCTTCATCAAGGAGAAAGTATACGTCAAACACCCAAGTTGGAAAAAGAAAGTGCAGATCGGGATCAAAAGTAACAGGTGGTATAGAATACAACTAGAATCACCAATGGCACTAATAGACAGTCATGGAGACAAGCATTTGAACGAACTATGGCACAGAAGAATGGGACATTTGCACCATGGGGCTTTGAGAATTCTCAAGAACATTGTAATAGGAGTTCCGAATATTAGTACAGAACAAGATCATGCATGCAAACGATGTGCTCTGGGAAAGTATCCCAAAGCAGCATTTCCTAAAAGTAAAAACAGGGCCAAGAATGTACCTACACAGATATTTGCGGACCTATGTCCACTAAATCTCTTAGTGGTGCCGAGTACTTCGTCGCCTTCATTGATGACCACTCAAGGAAAACTTGGATTTATTTTTTGAAAACCAAGGACTAGGTTTTCTATCGATTCAAAGAGTTCAAGGCTCTGGTGGAGAATCTGACTGGCAAGAAAATAAAAGTTTTGCGCTCAGATAATGGTCGAGAGTATGCCAATAAGGACTTCATTGATTTTTGTGCTAAGGAGGGCATCATGTAACGACCTATTTATAGAAATAATATCAAATAAATTTTAATAAATAAATTATATTAATCAAATTAATAAAATAATAAAAATAAACTAATTAATAAAGTAATTTAATATAAGTCTAAACTTTATATTAAAACAAAAATCAGAAAAAGGAAAGTTAATTAAAATCAATATATTTTGACATGACATGGTAAGGGTGTTGTGAGGAAAGGAAGTGGTGGGTGTTGGAGGAAGGACGGCCACTACTAAGGATTAGTATATAAACCAAGAATGAGAGGAAGAGGGGGAAAGAAAGGAAGGAGGAGCAAAACTGATACACAAAGTATGTTTATGATCAGGAAAACCTGACTTGTTCTAAGGTTTCTGGGCACAAGGGAACAGTTTGCTTCAACTGAGAAGCTTACTGGATTGAGTAGCGAGGTTCTGCTCAGTCTGGCTGGGTGGTTTCGGTCTTTTGGTAAATGGGAGCAATCTGGAAAAGTTTTGAAGCATCTTCATAACAGTAGACCTTCTTCATCTGCAACAGACCAGGTAAGTACTTCTCATCGAATTAATCAATTAGATATAGAAGTTATGTATAAATTCAGAACAGGTTCATAAGGTTTCATACTCTGTTCAGGTTAGATGACTCTTTAAAACTCCTTTACAATCTTTACAGTTTCAGTAATGGTTTCAGTAATGGTCCTTTAAATTAGTTCAGCTCTTACACATCAAAAGAGAGAGGACAACTCTTTACAATCTGGAGCAGAATGGAGTAGCAGAAAGGGAGTAGCAGAAAGGGAGAACAAGAGTATCGTAGAAGCAGCTAGGGCCATGATGTATGAAATTCCTATGGGCAGAAGCATGCAACATGGTAGTCTATGTTCATAATAGAACTCCTCATCAGGCATTGGGTAAGATTACTCCAGAAAAAGTATTCACAGGGAAGACACTTGAAGTCAGTCATTTTAGGATATTTGGGAGCTTAGCATGTTGCCACATACCCAAGGAAAAGAGGAAGAAGCTGGATCAAACTGCAAAGAAAGGATATCTTTCGAGATATAGTGAGAACGCTAAGGCATACAAAATCTATTTTCCAGGGAGGAGGAAGGTAGTAGTTCGACGAGATGTGAAATTCATGGAGGACAGTGCTTTAAGAAAATCTCAAGAAATGCCTTCTAAGGAGCAGTCAAAAGAGGAACCATTGGTAAAAAATCTTCAACAAACGGAAGTAAAGAGTTCTTCCTCAGATCAGGAAGAATCGCAGGAGGAGGAGCTAACAAAAGCACTTGCTGGTAGAGGAAAGGTAACTTCGTCAGATTCTGCGAGATGCAGAAGATTTCATCGGTGCACCAAGGAATAATAAGAGGGAGCAAAAACAGCCAGATAGATATTAGGCATTAGTAGCTCAGGATGGAGATCCTGCTAGTTTTCAGGAGGCTGCTCAACATCAGGTTTGGTTGGATGTGATGGTAGAGGAGTACAACTCCATAATGGTGAACGATGTCTGGGAGGTAGTGCCAAGGCCTCAAGATAGATCGGTGGTAGGTTCGAGATGAATCTACAAGATTAAATACATTGCAAACGATAGTGTGGAAAAATACAAAGCCAAGTTTGTGACTAATGGGTATGCTCAAAAGGAAGGAATTGACTATGAAGAGACCTTTGCCCCAGTAGCCAGGTATACATCTATTAGAACCGTGATATCTCTTGCAGCACAGATGGGATGGGAGATTCATGGAATAGATGTCAAAACAACATTTCTAAATGGGGTGATAGAAGAAGAGGTATACATTGAATGACCAGAAGGCTTTGAGACACATGAGAAGAAGTCTGATGTATGTAGATTGAAGAAAGCCTTGTATGGGTTGAAACAGATACCTAGAGCATGGTATGGTTGAATTGATGGCTACTTGTAGAAGATGGGATTTGTCAAGAGTGACACAGATCCAAATCTCTACTATCTGGTTGTAGAGAATAAGCCTCTAATCCTAGTATTATATGTGGATGATCTCTTTCTGACAAGATCATCCAGGCTCATCGGGGATTGCAAGAAGAATCTAGCCACAGAATTTGACATAAAGGATTTGGGACAGATGCATTATTTCTTGGGGTTGGAAGTTTGGCAGCAAAAGGGGGAGATCTTCCTTGGACAAGGGAGATATGCTATAGAAATTCTAAAGAGATTCAGGATGGAGGATTGTAGACCCATGGCTACTCTAATGATCACCTACTGGAAGAAAACTGATGCATCAGAAGACAAGGATGTTGATCCCACCTTATACAGGCAGCTCATAGGGTCCCTGATGTATCTAGTCAATACCAAGCCATACATTTGTTACGTTGTCAACACCCTCAGTCAGTTCATGTGAATAAATTTCAACCCCCACTCCGGTTATCAGTTTTCCTTATCACTCCATGCATTTAGTTTTAAATCCAAGCATGATAAAAATTCTAAAATCTGGAAATGACAATAATTTTCTGAAAACACAAATTTAGAGATTTCACAACTGCTGAAATTGCAAAAATAAAACGCAACAAAATTATGATAGCCACACAGAAAATAACACAGTGATTTTTGGTCAATGTGACCCTGGAAAGCCCCCTACAACTCTTGGGAAAAACCAGTTTGAGAGCTCTTCTTTATTTTTGAAATTGCTTTTATAGAGACACTGAAATACACAGTAAAAATTCCAGCAACCACAAATTACAACTTATCTCGATTTCTGTGCTTGAACTCCACTTCGAAAATCATGCCAATCAGCAAACAGCCAAAACATAAATTTTTATAGCAATAAAACAACATTAAATGTTGTACCGCCAGCATCAAAAAATGTGCCCAGAACTTGTTGTCCCTCTTCCTCAATTTCTGTGCCTTTCTCCTGCTATACAATTTTTCCTTGGGATGCATGCCAAAAATGTTGCTGCCCAGATTTGCTGAAATGTCTTCTTGCTACTCTCCTTCACTTCTTCACTGCTCAAAAATTTTCTTCTTGCTCTCTCTTCTCTTTCTCTCAAATGCTCATGAAAGAATGAATGATCTTTTCCTCTTCTCTTCTCCTTTTATTCTCTAAATGACCTTTTGGGTTATCCTAAGATCTAATGGTTGAGATTCATTTAGTTCTAGGGGTGAGAATAAATGTGCATTTAATTCTCACTTTCTATTTTTTAACTCACCCACTTAGATAAAGACCCACTTAGCCTTTTATTTCCATAGTCACTTTTTCACTTTCTAATTCTTCATTGAGTTTAATAAAGTCACCTTTAAATTAGAATGTAACTTTACCACTTATAAAGTCACTTTAGGAGAAAAGTACAAATAAATTTGGACACTTTTCCCTAGGCCAAAGAGCAAAGCCTTAGGGAATCACTTGTCCTCTGGTACCCAAATTTTAACACTCCCTCTTACCGAGGAAAGTGTTCCTCACCACTCCCATCTTGTCTCTGAAGTAGACATGCTTGCCCTGTGGTAAGGCTTTGGTGAAAACGTCCACTACCTGCTCATTTGTGGAAATGTACTCAAGCTTGACAACTTCCTTTTGGACATAGTCTCTAATGAAGTGATACTTGATCTCAATATGCTTTGATCTGTCATAAAAAACTGGATTCTCCGTGAGTTTTTATAAAACTCTGATTATCACAGTAAATTACTGAAGGTCTCAATGCCTGACCAAATAGACCAAACAACATCTTGCAAAGCCATATGGCCTCACAACTAGCCAAACTAGCAGACATATACTATGCCTCAGCTGAACTCAATGCAACTGACTGTTGTTTCCAACTGATCCACGACACAACTATCAAACCCAATCCAAAACAACACCCAAAAGTACTCTTCCTATCTGAAGCACAACCTGCCCATTCTAAATCCGTGTACCTTGCCAGTCTCACTCCATCACCCTGTTTATAATCCAGACCAAAATCCATAGTCCCCTGCAAGTAACGAAGAATGTGTTTTGTAGCCACCCAGTGCACTCTCGTGGGCTCACACATTAACTAACTCATAGTGTTAAATGAAAAACATATATTTGGTCGAGTGTTGACCAAATACATCAAACAACCAATCAACTATCTGTATAGAGTAGGATCTACCAACTCGGAATCAGAGGCGTGAAGCTTCTTCCAATTAGTGATCATAGGTGTAGACATGGGTTTGCAGTCCCCCATGTGAAATCTGCTAAGAATATCCACAATGTACTTTCCTTGTCCCAGGAAGAAATTCCCCTCCTCCTGCCACACCTCCAATCCTAAAAAATAATGCATCAAGCTGATATCCTTCATATCAAACTCCGAAGCAAGATCTCTCTTGCAGGCTGATAGTTCTTCATAGATATGTTTCTCGTGCTGTTATGGTGCTCTTGCTTCAATGAACTTGCTCTCCCTAAGCCTTTGCATGCCTTCATGGAAATGGATGAGGTAGATGATTAACCAAATCCCCCTTCCTGCATAGACTTATCTAGCTCATCTTATTTTCTTTAGACAAGAAATATTGTCGTCTTGGGATCAAGTGGAAGACATCTTCACAATATCATGATTTTCTTCAATGGAGTTACTCTCAGGAGATGATCTATCAAGATTCTCCATGTGTGACTCATCAAGAATTTCATAGGGCTTTTCAAGGATAGCTTCTACAAGAATAGTCAAGAATCATAAGCTCCCCCTAACATTATGTATGGTCTCCTTTTTGGCATCAAAACATGGAATATATGCGCCAAAGATGTACCTATCAAATCAACAACATGGGTTGATGCCTTGAGTGTTCAATTTGCTTCCTTCCCCATACTTGTGTAACTCTCCTTTCATGCTTGGTAGTCATGGCTTTATCTTGGTTAGGGACCCAATTCAAGTTACAATTATGAGCCATATGACCAATATTATGACATTTGTAGCATTTAGTTTTGTACATAAATGAGGAAGCATAATTTCCTCTTGCAAAGTTGCTTCTAGGAAACTGATGGGGACCATTATATTTCTACTTGTGGTATTCCCTACAATCCTTTGCCATGTGCCCAAAATTTCTACAAGGATAGAAATAACCAAAAAATATACTTTGGTACCTGGAGGATGGAGATTTCCTTGATGTACTTCTAAGGTCATTCTGTTTTGGGATCCTTTGATCAAATTTATCACCTCTTGCATTCTTGACACCATCTGCATATCTTCTTGGAGTAGGGTTTCTTCCAATGTCATCTTAACTCTTCTCCTTGCCTTTGCTGGAACTGGGGGCATCAATATTTCTTCCAAACTTCTCCACATCCTCGTTGTTTGAAGTATTAGGGTTTGCATCATTACTACTTGAGGGTTCACCTGCATAACCAATACCTAATTTATCAAGAGGAGATCTTTGATGACTTAGGATGTCATCCAGGGTTTCAGAGCTCTTTAGACTCTTGTTTGGATGATCAACTTCTTTTCTTAGGAGATTAATTTCTTCTCCCATCATCTTGCATTCTTCATCCTTCTTTGCTAGATGATTCTCCATTTCTTCATTTATCTTGGTTGCTTCACATGATTGTGCCTTAAGTGATGTGATTTATGATTTTAATTTGATGTCTTCATCCTTTTCTTCTAATTGGGATGTCATGGCATTTCTTTCTTTTTCTGCTTCATTGATTTGTCCTTCTAGGAGAGTCAAAATTTCCATTACCCTTTTAGCTCCTTGTGCTTGTTTCTTTGCTTCTTCCAACTAGGACTTAAGGGAGAAGACCTCTTCTAAGTATTGACCAATTTTCACTTCAAGATTGTTCAAGTCGTTGTGTCCTTGTTCAACATGGCTTGACAAAGTGTCTTCCCTTTTCTTTGCTTTATCCAATTGATTTGTCATGGATATGACTTCTTCATGACCCCTTTTCTTGTTTCGATGAAATTCCTCCTTACGCTTGGTAAGCTCTTTATCTTTTTCTTGTACTTGAAGCTTGAAAATGTCAACTTCCTTCCTTGTCCTGTTAAGGTCATGGTCACCATCTTGCGCTTGCTTCTTGAGCTCCTTATTCTCCCTTTTCAAACTGCTTATCTCTTCTAAGGCAGCTAAGAGTTTGCCTTGAGATCTTCTTCATTTTCTTCATCTTCTAGGTCCTCCATGGTCTTGATGTCTTCATTCTTGTTTTCAGCTTCCTTCATGGGTTCTAGATTTCCTTCTTGCTTTCCACCATCTTCTTGATTAGAGGCCATGGTCAATGCTCCCTTTGAGTGAAGTTCTTGAAGTTTGTCCCACATACCTTTTGTTGATGAACATTTCTTCATTTTGGCCTTTATAGGATTTGGTAGCCCACTCAAAATTTCTTTCATCACTCTTGCGTTATATTCCTTGGATTCTCCTTCCATCATGCTTTCAGTAATCATTGATTCCCGGACTTCAAAATCTTGAGCCCTTAAGAAATTCTTCATTCGTGCTTTACATATTTCAAAGTTTCCATTGAACAATGGAGCTTTCCCAATTTGATTATCTTCAATTTTCACGGTTGAAGAAGAGACATATATAGAAGGTGTTGACCGCTGCGTGTCAACTACCCATAGCAGTACACCCCCTTTTTCTTCGCAAAAAGGGACAACGCTTGATCGAGATGTTCGTGCCATTCGACAATCATCGTCATTCTCCTGATCTTATTAAATTGTAAACCCAGTCTGCATTTTGATGTAAATAATCTTAGCAGAGCTGAGTCATGTATGTAAATTGCCTAGGTGGACCTAATTTTCTAGTGATAATCTTCATTGCGGAAGGTTTTTCGTCTCACCGATCCATGATCGGCAGAATTTTCCTTCAACCTGACCCCAAAGCCGGAATGAATTTTATCATTAGAGTCTTAAGAGAATCCTAGAGTGTTGATCTGCTAGATTATGTTTGGTCGCAGAACTGGGTGGTTTATGAGGGTCTATGTCAAATGGGTTTTCTCCCTTGAGATGTAAAGTTGTAAAAGTCACGATGAAAAGTGTCTTGAGGGTTAGGAAATGTTAATCCCCTCATGCGTCTTAAGTCCTAGGTCCTAGGGAAATTTTTCCAAAGGGTATGTTTGATGATCCATAATAGAAATAATAAAAAAATAA